>JARQOD010000408.1:63314-156500 GCA_033576555.1 Oophaga sylvatica | reverse complement strand
AATCCTCCAGTGCCGTCCTGTATAATGTCCCAGCAGTCACCTCTCCCTCACCACCAGAATCCTCCAGTGCCGTCCTGTATAATGTCCCAGCAGTCACCTCTCCGCTCATCACCCAGAATCCTCCAGTGCCGTCCTGTATAATGTCCAGCAGTCACCTCTCCTCTCATCACCCAGAATCCTCCAGTGCCGTCCTGTATAATGTCCCAGCAGTCACCTCTCCCTCATCACCTAGAATCCTCCAGTGCCGTCCTGCTATAATGTCCCAGCAGTCACCACTCCCCTCATCACCCAGAATCCTCCAGTGCCATCCTGTATAATGTCCCAGCAGTCACCTCTCCTCTCATCACCCAGAATCCTCCAGTGCCGTCCTGTATAATATCCCAGCAGTCACCTCTCCGCTCACCACCAGAATCCTCCAGTGCCGTCCTGTATAATGTCCCAGCAGTCACCTCTCCGCTCATCACCCAGAATCCTCCAGTGCCGTCCTGTATAATGTCCCAGCAGTCACCTCTCCTTCATCACCAGAATCCTCCAGTGCCGTCCTGTATAATGTCCCAGCAGTCACCTCTCCCTTATCACCCAGAATCCTCCAGTGCTCCTGTATAATGTCCCAGCAGTCACCTCTCCCTCATCACCCAGAATCCTCCAGTGCCGTCCTGTATAATGTCCCAGCAGTCACCTCTCCACTCATCACCAGAATCCTCCAGTGCCGTCCTGTATAATGTCCCAGCAGTCACCTCTCCCTCATCACCCAGAATCCTCCAGTGCGTCCTGTATAATGTCCCAGCAGTCACCTCTCCTTCATCACCCAGAATCCTCCAGTGCCGTCCTGTATAATTCCCAGCAGTCACCTCTCCGCTCATCACCAGAATCCTCCAGTGCCGTCCTGTATAATGTCCCAGCAGTCACTCTCTCCTCATCACCCAGAATCCTCCAGTGCCGTCTGTATAATGTCCCAGCAGTCACCTCTCCTGTCATCACCCAGAATCCTCCAGTGCCGTCCTGTATAATGTCCCAGCAGTCACCTCTCCCTCATCACCCAGAATCCTCCAGTGCGTCCTGTATAATGTCCCAGCAGTCACCTCTCCTGTCATCACCCAGAATCCTCCAGTGCCGTCCTGTATAATGTCCCAGCAGTCACCTCTCCTCTCATCACCCAGAATCCTCCAGTGTCGTCCTGTATAATGTCCCAGCAGTCACCTCTCCCTCATCACCCAGAATCCTCCAGTGCCGTCCTGTATAATGTCCTAGCAGTCACCTCTCCCTCATCACCCAGAATCCTCCAGTGCCGTCCTGTATAATGTCCCAGCAGTCATCTCTCCGCTCATCACCCAGAATCCTCCAGTGCCGTCCTGTATAATGTCCAGCAGTCACCTCTCCGCTCATCACCCAGAATCCTCCAGTGCCTGTCCTGTATAATGTCCCAGCAGTCACCTCTCCACTTCATCACCCAGAATCCTCCAGTGCGTCCTGTATAATGTCCCAGCAGTCACCTCTCCGCTCATCACCCAGAATCCTCCAGTGCGTCCTGTATAATGTCCCAGCAGTCTCCTCTCCGCTCATCACCCAGAATCCTCCAGTGCCGTCCTGTATAATGTCCCAGCAGTCACCTCTCCCTCATCAACCAGAATCCTCCAGTGCCGTCCTGTATAATGTCCCAGCAGTCACCTCTCCCTCATCACCAGAATCCTCCAGTGCCGTCCTGTATAATGTCCCAGCAGTCACCTCTCCCCTCATCACCCAGAATCCTCCAGTGCCGTCCTGTATAATGTCCCAGCAGTCACCTCTCCCTCATCACCCAGAATCCTCCAGTGCCGTCCTGTATAATGTCCCAGCAGTCACCTCTCCCTCATCACCCAGAATCCTCCAGTGCCGTCCTGTATAATGTCCCAGCAGTCACCTCTCCCTCATCACCCAGAATCCTCCAGTGCCGTCCTGTATAATGTCCCAGCAGTCACCTCTCCCCTCATCACCCAGAATCCTCCAGTGCCGTCCTGTATAATGTCCCAGCAGTCACCTCTCCCCTCATCACCCAGAATCCTCCAGTGCCTTCCTGTTAATGTCCCAGCAGTCACCTCTCCCTCATCACCCAGAATCCTCCAGTGCCGTCCTGTATAATGTTCCAGCAGTCACCTCTCCCTCATCACCCAGAATCCTCCAGTGCCACTTTTGTATAATGTCCCAGCAGTCACCTCTCCACTCATCACCCAGAGATCCTCCAGTGCCATCCTGTTAATGTCCCAGCAGTCACCTCTCCCTCATCACCCAGATCCTCCAGTGCCGTCCTGTATAATGTCCCAGCAGTCACCTCTCCCCTCATCACCCAGAATCCTCCAGTGTCGTCCTGTATAATGTCCCAGCAGTCACCTCTCCGCTCATCACCCAGAATCCTCCAGTGCCGTCCTGTATAATGTCCCAGCAGTCACTCTCCGCTCATCACCCAGAATCCTCCAGTGCGTCCTGTATAATGTCCCAGCAGTCACCTCTCCGCTCATCACCAGAATCCTCCAGTGCCGTCCTGTATAATGTCCAGCAGTCTCCTCTCCCCTCATCACCCAGAATCCTCCAGTGCCGTCTGTATAATGTCCCAGCAGTCACCTCTCCGCTCATCACCCAGAATCCTCCAGTGCCGTCCTGTATAATGTCCAGCAGTCACCTCTCCCTCATCACCCAGAATCCTCCAGTGCTGTCCTGTATAATGTCCCAGCAGTCACCTCTCCCTTCATCACCCAGAATCCTCCAGTGCCGTCCTGTATAATGTCCCAGCAGTCACCTCTCCCTCATCACCCAGAATCCTCCAGTGCAGTCCTGTATAATGTCCCAGCAGTCACCTCTCCGCTCATCACCCAGAATCCTCCAGTGCCGTCCTGTATAATGTCCCAGCAGTCACCTCTCCGCTCATCACCCAGAATCCTCCAGTGCCTCCTGTATAATGTCCCAGCAGTCACCTCTCCCTCATCACCCAGAATCCTCCAGTGCGTCCTGTATAATGTCCCAGCAGTCACCTCTCCTCTCATCACCCAGAATCCTCCAGTGCTATCCTGTATAATGTCCCAGCAGTCACCTCTCCACTCATCACCCAGAATCCTCCAGTGCTGTCCTGTATAATGTCTCAGCAGTCACCTCTCCCTCATCACCCAGAATCCTCCAGTGCTGTACTGTATAATGTCCCAGCAGTCACCTCTCCGCTCATCACCCAGAATCCTCCAGTGCCGTCCTGTATAATGTCCCAGCAGTCACCTCTCCGCTCATCACCCAGAATCCTCCAGTGCCGTCCTGTATAATGTCCCAGCAGTCACCTCTCCCTCATCACCCAGAATCCTCCAGTGCCGTCCTGTATAATGTCCCAGCAGTCACCTCTCCGCTCATCACCCAGAATCCTCCAGTGCCGTCCTGTATAATGTCCAGCAGTCACCTCTCCGCTCATCACCCAGAATCCTCCAGTGCCGTCCTGTATAATGTCCCAGCAGTCACCTCTCCGCTCAGCAGCTCGATCATCTTGTTGCTGAGCTCCAGGATCTTCTTGTTCCTCTCATGTATCGGGGGGTGCGGGGGCGGCTCTGTGATGGGGCCCGGGCTCCGCCCTCCTGACTCCTGGAGATGGATGATGGGAGTCACACCGCCCCCGGTGTCTTCCTCACTATGGTGTAATCCTGTGTATGGAGAGAGACACTTAGGGAGAGAATTCCTTCCCGACTCCAGATCTGACAATCAGTAGAAATCCCGGGATCAATAACCGTCTCCAGTAATCTGGGGCCATAACCGGGATTATTATTACACTCAGGACAGACATCCCGGCCCCTCTACAGCTCTTATAGGGAATCCCCATGACAACTCCTCCGGGCAGAGAGCTCTTACAGTAGAGAATCCTTCTCCTCCTATTCTGGATTTCCTCCTCCCGATGTCGGACTTGTCACATCACACAATGAAGCTGATAGAAATGTAGAGGAGTTACCTCTCCGCTCAGCAGGGAGATGATCTCCAGGGTGAGGTGGAATAATCTTCTGGTGGTCTCATTCCTGTCCTCCTCCATCCTCGGGGGTCATTCAGAAGGAGGGATGAGCACTGGATCAGCTGGAGGGATCTCGTCCTGCCGGCGTCTTCATGATGAAGGAGAAGATGGAAATCACAGGGGACGATATAACGACAATCACTAAATTCTGCCAAATATCAACATTTATCAGGAAGAATCTGGAGGAAAAGCCACAAAACCATACCTCCCAACCGTCCCGGATTGACCGGGACAGTCCCGATTCTGACCCCTCCTCCCGCTGTCCCGGCGGGACACTATGTGTCCCGCAGTGAGACGAGCCGCCACGCCCCCATACACCCTATAGTTGCCCTCCCAGCGCTCCACTTTAGCTTATCACAGCAGAGCAATGACCTGCTGAGCAGTACTCCTCTGTGGAAGCAGGACCTGTGATGAGGTCACAGGAGGGGAGGAGTTGGGTGTCACATGGTCAGGCTCCTCCGTGTGCAGGTCTCTGTTGTGCTGAGCTGTGCTGTGGTTGTCATGGTGCTGGATGAGGGTAAGTTTATGTGAGGGGTCAGGAGGGATTTACAATGTGGATGTAGCAGAGCCGCGGAGCCGTGTGTGTACGAGGTGTACGGAGCGGAGCCGTGTGTGTATGAGGTGTACGGAGCGGAGCCGTGTGTGTACGAGGTGTACGGATTGGAGCCGTGTGTGTACGAGGTGTAGGGAGCGGAGCCGTGTGTGTACGAGGTGTAGGGAGCGGAGCCGTGTGTGTACGAGGTGTACGGAGCGGAGCCGTGTGTGTACGAGGTGTAGGGAGCAGAGCCGTGTGTACGGGGTGTAGAGAAGTGGAGCCACGTGTGTATGGAGCGGAACCGCGTGTGTACGAGGTGTACGGAACGGAACCGCATGTGTACGAGGTGTATGGTGCAAAGCCACCTGTGTACAAGGTTTACGGAGTGTGGCTGCGTATGTACGAGGTTTACGGAGTGAAGCCGTGTGTGTACTGAGTGGAGCCGTGTGTGCGCGAGGTGTACGGAGGGTAGCCGTGTGTGCGCGAGGTGTACGGAGCGGAGCCGTGTGTGCGCGAGGTGGACGGAGTGGAGCCGTGTGTGCGCGAGGTGGACGGAGCGGAGCCGTGTGTGCGCGAGGTGTACGGAGCTGTGCGTGTACAAGGTGTATAGTGGGGAGCATTCATACCTCCCAACTGTCCCAGATCCAGCGGGACAGTCCCGATTTTGGAGAGAGTCTGCCCCGCAGTCCCGGCTGGGAGCTTACTTTTCCCGTGGACACAGGAGTACACGGCGGAGCCCGAGGAGCACTTTAAAACTCTGCTCTTTCTTTCTTTTCCTCAGTACCAGCCACTGATCCCATAATGCCAGCCACTGTGCCCTCAGTACCAGTCAGTGTGATCAGCAGTGCTAAATGGGTGTAGTTGGGGCGTGGACATGGGTGTGATTAGTTGTGAAATGGGTGTGGCCAGGGCGTGGCCTAAAATTTACCGAGGCGCGCATAGCGTGACGCAACCTCCGTCCCTCTTTGCCATCTTCAAAACTTGGGAAGTATGACAAAACTCCACCGCGGCCTCCTCCGCCGATCTGACCGCTCATCATCAGCCTCGTAGGAGGACGGTCACCATGGTAACTACACCGCCAGCGGAGGACGGTCACCGTGGTAACTACACCTCCAGTGGAGGACGGTCACCGTGGTAACTACACCTTCAGCGGGGGACGGTCACCGTGGTAACTACACTGCCAGTGGTGGACGGTCACCGCGGTAACTACACTGCCAGCGGGGGACGGTCACCGTGGTAACTACACCTCCAGCAGGGGACGGTCACCGTGGTAACTACACCGCCAGCGGGGGACGGTCACCGTGGTAACTACACCTCCAGCAGAGGACGGTCACCGTGATAACTACACCTCCAGCGGGGGACGGTCACCGTGGTAACTACACCTCCAGCGGGGGACGGTCACCGTGGTAACTACACCTTCAGCGGGGGACGGTCACCGTGGTAACTACACTGCCAGTGGTGGACGGTCACCGCGGTAACTACACTGCCAGCGGGGGACGGTCACCGTGGTAACTACACCTCCAGCAGGGGACGGTCACCGTGGTAACTACACCGCCAGCGGGGGACGGTCACCGTGGTAACTACACCTCCAGCAGAGGACGGTCACCGTGGTAACTACACCTCCAGCGGGCCGTGAGATGAGGAGGAGACGCTGCACATCCCCCATACAATGCTGCACGTCCCCAACACTGAGGAGCCGCAGTCACATGGAGCAGGAGCCTCCACAGGAACAGCTCTGATCTCACCCCACACTCTCCTCTCACAGATTCACCACAAGCATCAAAACTCCACCAAACCCTCCTGTAATCTCACCGGAATGGCGGGAACCGGAAATCTGCTGCTGGCTGATACCAGAGAACACGAGCTGCACACACCCGGGACAGAGCTGCTGCACTGAGAGCTGAAGGACCTGTGGTGACGTCACCGTCATGTGATCAGGGGCGGAGCTCAGGAGAGACGTGGTGAATGACCTGTGGTGACGTCAGTCATGTGATCAGGGGCGGAGCTCAGGAGAGAAGTTGTGAAGGACCTGTGATGATGTCACTGTCATATGATCAGGAGGCAGTAATCGATATATGCGGTGAATGAACCTGTGGTGACGTCACCGTCATGTGACCATTCCATCGTCACCGTAGTCGCAGTGGTGGCAGGTCCTGGTGTCATTTTCTTTGTTAGCAGCCATTTTTCTGGTGGCAGGAGAGAGACATATGTATTATTATGAATTCACAGACTCCACTATTGGAAACATTTCGGCCTCACCACCTTCTACAGTAGCAGACGTTCCCCCAATCTGCGGGCTGTTCTTACACACAGCACCTGTGACCCCAAGATAAACAGAACCAATCAAAAAGAGATTCAGCAAAATGGCTTTTTTCCTCGCTGCATCTGTAATTATTGTGCTAACGTGACAAAAAGTAAAACTTTCAACAATTTCAATGACACTAAAGGGTATGCCACACTAAGCGAGATCGCAAGCGAGATCGCACCTGCATCACCATTTATGACGCAGTAGCGATCTCGTTAGCGACTTAGCTGTGTGATTCCAAACACAACTCAACAGCGATCTGTATAACGACCTCTGCCGTCGTTGGGAAAACCTAGTCCCACCTGCGACGCTGGTGAAGTCGTTCATAAAGGGTGTCACACACAGCGATTCAGGCTCACCAGCGGGACACCAACGACCAAAAAACGGCTCAGAACGTTCATAAGTGATCAGTGACATCTCAGCAGAGGCCACATCACTGCTACATGTCACACTCAGCGATTCAGGCTCACCAGCGGGACACCAACGACCAAAAAACGGCTCAGAACGTTCATAAGTGATCAGTGACATCTCAGCAGAGGCCACATCACTGCTACATGTCACACACAGTGATTCAGGCTCACCAGCGGGACACCAACGACCAAAAAAACGGCTCAGAACGTTCATAAGTGATCAGTGACATCTCAGCAGGGGCCACATCACCGCTACATGTCACACACAGCGATTCAGGCTCACCAGCGGGACACCAACGACCAAAAAACAGCTCAGAACGTTCATAAGTGATCAGCGACATCTCAGCAGGGGCCACATCACTGCTACATGTCACACTCAGCGATTCAGGCTCACCAGCGGGACACCAACGACCAAAAAACGGCTCAGAACGTTCATAAGTGATCAGTGACATCTCAGCAGAGGCCACATCACTGCTACATGTCACACACAGCGATTCAGGCTCACCAGCGGGACACCAACGACCAAAAAACAGCTCAGAACGTTCATAAGTGATCAGCGACATCTCAGCAGGGGCCACATCACTGCTACATGTCACACTCAGCGATTCAGGCTCACCAGCGGGACACCAACGACCAAAAAACGGCTCAGAACGTTCATAAGTGATCAGCGACATCTCAGCAGAGGCCACATCACTGCTACATGTCACACTCAGCGATTCAGGCTCACCAGCGGGACACCAACGACCAAAAAACGGCTCAGAACGTTCATAAGTGATCAGCGACATCTCAGCAGAGGCCACATCACTGTTACATGTCACACACAGCGATTCAGGCTCACCAGCGGGACACCAACGACCAAAAAACGGCTCAGAACGTTCATAAGTGATCAGCGACATCTCAGCAGAGGCCACATCACTGTTACATGTCACACACAGCGATTCAGGCTCACCAGCGGGACACCAACGACCAAAAAACGGCTCAGAACGTTCATAAGTGATCAACGACTCTCAGCAGGGGCCACATCACCGCTACATGTCACACACAGCTAAGACGCTAACGAGATCGCTACTGCATCATAAATGGTCATAAATGGTGACGCAATTGCGATCTTGTTAGCGATCTCGATTGCGATCTCGCTTAGTGTGGCATACCCTTAAGTCTTTTGAAGATGGGAAAGAGAGATAAAGGTTGCGTCGCCACGCGCCGACCACACCCATTTCACAACTAGTCACACCCATATCCACGCCTCGACCACACCCATTTAGCACTGGTGATCACACTGACTGGTACTGAGTAAAAGAAAGAACAGAGAGAGAAAACAGAGAAAGGAGACAGAGAAAGAAAGAGCGGAAAGCAACAAAGAACAGAGAGAAAGTAGAGAGAAAGAAATAAACAAAGAGGGGAAAGAAAGAACAGAGACGGAGAAAGAAAGAGGGGAAAGAAAGAACAGAGGGAAAGAAAGAGGGGACAGAAAAAAAGAACAGAGAAAAAAAGAAAGGGGAAAGAAAGAACAGAGGGAGAGAGAAAGAAAGAGGGGAAAGAACAGAGGGAGAGAGAAAGAAACGGGAAAGAAAGAACAGAGAGAGAAAGAAAGAACAGAGAGAAAGAAAGAACAGAGAGAGAGAAAGACAGAGGGGAAAGAAAGAACAGAGAAAGAAAGAGGAAAGAAAGAACAGAGAGAGAAAGAAAGAACAGAGAGGGAGAGAGAAAGAGGGCAAAGAAAGAACAGAGAAAGAAAGAAAGGGGAAAGAAAGAACAGAGAGAAAGAAAGAAAGAAAGAAAGAAAGAAAGGGGAAAGAACAGAGAGAGAAAAAAGAAAGAGGGGAAAGAAAGAACAGAGAGAGAAAGAAAGACGGGACAGAAAGAACAGAGAGAGAAAGAAAGGGGAAAGAAAGAACAGAGAGAAAGAAAGAAAGAACAAGAGAGAAAGAAAGAAAGGGGAAAGAAAGAACAGAAAGAGAAAGAAAGAAAGAACAGAGAGGGAGAGCAAAAGAAAGGGGAAATAAAGAACAGAGAAAGAAAGACAGAGGGGGAAAGAAAGAACAGAGAGAAAAAGAAATAAAGAATAGAGAGAGAAAGAAAGAGGGGAAAGAAAGAACAGAGAGAAAAAGAATGAAAGAAAGAATAGAGAGAGAAAGAAAGAGGGGAAGGAAAGAAAGAAAGAGGGAAAGAAGGAACAGAGAGAAAAAGAAAGAAAGAAAGAATAGAGAGAGAAAGAAAGAAAGAACAGAGAGAAAGAAAGAAAGAGAAAGAAAGAACAGAGAGAGAAAGAAAAAAGAACAGAGAGAAAGAAAGAGGGGAAGGAACAGAGAGAGAGAAAGAAAGAGGGGAATGAAAGAACAGAGAGATAGAGAAAAAGAAAGAAACAGAGAGAGAAAAAGAAAGAGGGGACTGTTATGATTTGGTAGCTGAGGAGAGCAGGCAAAAACTGCAATACACCAGAGAGGTTGGAATCTACTGGATTGCAGTACCCTGACTAACCACCACAACTAAAGGCAGCCGTGGAGCATTCCTACATTGGTCCTAGACGCCTCGTCACAGCCTGAGAGGTTAACCACACCTAAAGATAGAAATAGGAAAGCTATCTGCCCCGGAGCAGATCCCCAAAGAACATAGGAAGCCCCAAACATGTAATGGCGGTTAGACAAGAGGAAATACAGACACAGACAGAAAATAGTATGAGCAAACGCTGGGGCCCAATCTTTCTAGACAGAAAAGGATAGGAAGGATACTTACTGCAATCCAAAAAACCCTAAAAAATACCAACTCTACTAATTGCAAAAATACCTGAGATCACACGACCTCTACCACCTAAATTAGTTCTCTGGTGTCACAAAACTAAGCCGCAGCCACTGAAAAAACTGGAAAAGGCAAATGAACAAACAACAGTGGCTCAGATAAACTGAGAGGAACACAAGCCCCCGGAGGGGACCTGGCTGACCTCCACAGAAGTGCAGGGAACAATGCAAAAAGCAAGCACAAAAATAAAAGCAGAAAAAATCTTATCTGATAGCAGAAGATGCAGGCAAGACTCAGCAAGCTTCCAAGTGAACCAGGAACCACAGTTGAGACAAGAACAATTGATCACCGGCAACCATGATGGGAGGGAACCTCCCTTATATAAGACCAGTCTGTAACTCCTGATTGCCAATCCTCATTGAATGGTTCAGTACTGTTTGTAACCACCAGAGGGAGCTTCTGCTCAGAATTCATTTCTAACACATTCACAACAGTACCCCCCCCTTGAGGAGGGGTCACCGAACCCTCATTTGGGCAACCAGGTTGGTCAGGATGAGCTCTGTGATACGCACGGATCAGTCTCCTAGCATGGATGTCCGAAGCAAACACCCAAGAATTGTCCTCCTGACCATAACCTCTCATAAGAATCTCCAAGATCTTATAAGGTCCAATGAACCTAGGCTTAAACTTAGGAGATGCAACTCTCATAGGGATATTTCTTGAGGACAACCAGACCAAGTCCCCCACTTCAAACTGAGGACCATCAGTCCTATGCCGGTTGGCAAACCGCTGGGCCCTCTCCTGAGAGAGGGACAACCTCTCCACTACTTGGTCCCAAATCTGCTGCATACGCTCCACAACAGAGTCAACACCTGGACAGACAGAAGCCTCCGTCTGTCCCGAAGAAAATCGAGGGTGAAACCCAAAATTGCAGAAAAATGGAGACATCAAAGTGGCAGAGCTAGCCCTATTATTAAGAGCAAACTCAGCCAAAGGCAAAAAAGAGACCCAGTCATCTTGATCAGCAGACACAAAGCATCTCAGATAAGTCTCCAATGTTTGGTTTGTTCTCTCAGTTTGTCCATTGGTCTGAGGATGAAAAGCAGAGGAGAAAGACAATTGAACACCAAGTTTAGAACAAAAAGTCCTCCAAAATCTGGAAACAAACTGGACTCCTCTGTCAGACACAATGTTCTCAGGAATGCCGTGTAACCGAACCACGTGCTGAAGGAACAAAGGCACCAATTCGGAGGAGGAAGGCAACTTAGGTAATGGCACAAGATGTATCATTTTGGAAAACCTATCACAAATCACCCAGATAACGGTCATTCTCTGAGAAACAGGGAGGTCGGAAATGAAATCCATAGAGATATGGGTCCATGGTCTCTTGGGCACAGGCAATGGCATCAACAAACCACTAGAGCGAGAGCAAGGCTTGGAGCGAGAGCAAGTCCCACAGGACTGCACAAATTCCCTGACGTCACGAGACAAAGTAGGCCACCAAAAGGACCGACTAACCAAGTCTCTGGTACCAAAAATTCCGGGATGACCGGCCAACGCGGAACAATGAATCTCAGACATCACACTTTTTCCACCGGTCTGGGACAAACAATTTCCCAATAGGGCAGCGCTCGGGTTTATCCTCCTGACACCCTTCCAGAGCCAGTCTCAAATTGGGCGAGATGGCGGAAAGAACTACACCCTCTTTCAAAATAACAGCAGGATCAGATAACTCAGGAGAGTCCGCAAGGAAACTCCTCGAGAGGGCATCCGCCTTAACATTCTTAGTGCCAGGAAGAAAGGAAACCACAAAATTAAAACGTGTGAAAAACAAGTCCCACCTGGCCTGTCTAGGATTAAGTCGCTTGGCTGATTCCAGATAAACCAGATTCTTATGGTCCGTGAGGACCACCACCTGATGTTTGGCCCCCTTCCAGCCAATGTCTCCACTCTTCAAAAGCCCACTTCATGGCCAATAGCTCCCGATTACCCACGTCATAATTACGTTCAGTTGGAGAAAATTTTCGAGAGAAAAAGGCACAAGGGTTACTTTTAGAGGTCTCTGGATCTCTTTGGGACAAAACGGCACCTGCCCCAATTTCAGAGGCATCAACCTCCACCTGAAATGGCAGAGAAACATCAGGCTGCCGTAGAACAGGAGCAGAAGTGAATCTCTGCTTAAGTTCCTGAAACGCAGAGACTGCCTCAGGAGGCCAATTCACCACATCAGAACCCTTTTTGGTCAAATCAGTCAATTTTTTAACAATAACAGAGAAATTACCAATAAATTTACGATAAAAATTGGCAAAACCCAATAATCTCTGAAAAGCCTTTAATGAAGTAGGTTGGACCCAATCACAGATGGCCTGAACCTTGACCGGGTCCATTTCAATAACAGACGGAGACAAAATGAATCCCAGAAATGAGATCCTCTGTACGCCAAAAAGACACTTTGATCCCTTCACATACAGAGCATTCTCTCTCAAAATCTGGAACACAGTCCGAACATGTTTCACGTGAGAGTCCCAGTCATTGGAAAAAATCAAGATATCATCCAAATAAACAATCAGAAATTTATCCACAAAATCCCTGAAAATGTCACTCATGAAGGACTGGAAGACGGAAGGAGCATTAGTGAGCCCAAAGGGCATCACTAGGTACTCAAAATGCCCCTCTGGGGTATTAAACGCCGTCTTCCATTCATCCCCGTGCTTAATGCGAATAAGGTTATACGCCCCCCTGAGGTCAAGCTTGGTAAACCAAGTAGCACTTTTCACCCTGGAAAACAGGTCAGAAATCAAGGGTAACGGATATTGATATTTCACAGTGATATTGTTCAAGAGACGATAATCAATACACGGCCTTAATGAACCATCCTTTTTGGCCACAAAGAAAAAACCGGCACCCAAGGGTGAAGAGGATGGTCTGATATGACCCTTCTCCAATGACTCCTTGATATAAGACCACATAGCGTCATGTTCAGGTACAGACAAGTTAAAAAGGCAACCTTTAGGGAATTTACTACCAGGCACTAATTCAATAGCGCAGTCATAGCTCCTATGGGGGGCAAGGATGCAGATTTACTTTCGCTAAACACATCAGAAAAATCAGTCAAAAAGTCAGGAACATCCTGAGCCTGGGGGGAGGCAGAAAAAACAGGAGTGTTGGTATTAACACATTGGCAGCCCCAACTGGTCACAGACACAGATTTCCAATTCAAAAACAGGATTATGAGACTGTAACCAAGGGAAACCCAGTACAATAATGTCATGCAGATTATACAGCACCAAAAATTTGCAACTCTCCTGATGATCAGGTTCAACCCTCATTATCACTTGAGTAGAGAACTGGGGTTTATTCTCAGCCAAAGGGGTAGAATCAATCCCCAGTAGGGGAATAGACTTCCGTAGGGGTATCAAGGGAAACCCACAACGTTTAGCAAAATCAAAATCCATCAGGTTAATAGCTGCTCCCGAATCAACAAAAGCCTGAGCAGAAATGTGGACAGGGAGCAAATCAGGGTAACAGTCAACAGAAATTTAGTCTGAACACTACCCAAGTGTCACGCGGTCTTATGATATGTGTACGATGTCAGTAAACTATTCTTAAAAGAACAACACTCTATACAACATATAGATTAGCAACATCAGCATGTAAATATAGAATAGATTTACCTGACACGATATCCGTTGAACTCAGGGTTAATCTTGAGGACTTGATACACTGTCACAGGAAAGAGGAGGACCGGGGGTCTAACCTGACCCTAAACTTCGGTCCTAACTAATCCCTCACCTTGGAGGTACTGATAATGGTTCAGAGGTCCAAGTCTCCAGCCTAACCCTGTCTCCTATCAGTCCCTGAACCCTGTAATCAGTCCTAAGAAGGATTCTGATTACCACCAAAGGGATATGGGCTGATCTCTGCTAAATACACAGATTAGACATATAAGACAGACTGGAGAAAACACAGACTTGCATACACACTCAAACACAGAAGGAACATAAATGATCTGGGATATTAAACTCTAAGCAAGGTGAGCTTAAAACAACTAAGGAGCTCTTTAACTTAAGTCTATACAGATACAATCCTATCTGTGGTCTGCATGAAGAATTTCACTGGCAACTCCCAACACAGACAACCAGAGATTTAAAGGAAACCAATCAACAAATAATTAATTGCAGCCGGGAGAAAACTGCACCCAGTCCCAGAACTGAGCACAGACAGAATTAACTCCCTAACTGCCAAACACAAAGAAACAGCAACTCAGCTGTGAGAAGTCAGAATGTGCAACCGCGACGATCTTCGTGGCGATGCACACGACAGTACCCCCCCTTCTACGAGGGGCCTCCGGACCCTCAGGGCCAGGTTTGCCCGGGTGAGTTCTGTGGAAGGTCCGCACCAAACGATCTGCGTTAATGTCAGACGCAGGAACCCACGTCCTCTCCTCTGGACCATACCCCTTCCAATGCACCAAGTACTGAAGGGACCGGCGATTCAGACGTGAGTCAATGATCTTTGACACTTGAAACTCCAAGTTACCATTGACCACCACTGGAGGAGGAGGTAGAGGTGATGGTATGACTGGTGCCACGTACCTCTTAAGTAATGACTTGTGGAACACATTATGAATTTTAAACTAGGAGGGAGGTCCAGACGAAATGCCACAGGATTAATTATGGAACTGATCCTGTACGGCCCGATGAATCTGGGGCCCAGCTTCCAGGAGGGAACTTTAAGTTTTATATTCCTGGTAGACAACCATACCAGATCGTTCACATTAAGATCTGGACCAGAAACTCTCCTCCTATCAGCCATACGTTTATAACGGTTCCCCATAGCACTCAGATTATTCAATACACCTCTCCACACTGAAGCAAGTGACGACGAGAAACGCTCCTCCTCAGGAACCCCAGAAGGGCCCCCCCATTGAATGTACAAAACTGGGGATGAAAACCATATGCCCCAAAAAACGGGGACTTACCAGTGGACTCGCTCCGCCTGTTGTTAAGAGCGAACTCTGCCAGAGGCAAGAAAGAAGACCAGTCCTCCTGGTTCTCTGAGACAAAACACCGAAGATAAGTCTCTAGGCTTTGATTCAGACGCTCTGTCTGACCATTGGTCTGCGGATGAAAAGCCGAGGAAAATGACAATTGCATCCCCCGACGTAAACAAAATGCCCTCCAAAACTTGGACACAAACTGAGACCCCCTATCTGACACCACATCAGAAGGCAACCCATGAAGTCTCACAATCTCCCCAATGAACACCTGCGCCAGAGTTTTAGCATTAGGGAGGGCAGGAAGAGCAATGAAATGTGCCATCTTACTGAACCTGTCAACAACCACCAGTATGACAGTCTTCCCTGACGACTGAGGAAGGTCCGTGATGAAGTCCATAGACAAATGAGTCCATGGACGCTCCGGAAGTTTCAAGGGTAAGAGGGTCCCAGACGGACGGGTATGAGGGGTCTTAGAGCGAGCACAAACCCCACAGGACGCGACAAAAGTTAAAACATCTTTATTAACGTTAGGCCACCAAAACCGGCGAGAAAGGAGATCTAAAGTAGCCTTACTCCCTGGATGTCCTGCTAAAGCAGAATTATGATGTGCCTCAATAACCTTTTGTCTCAACTGATTTGGGACAAACAGTCTCCCTGGAGGTCCTGCAGGGGCGTCCCCCTGAGCCTCTAACACCTCCTCCTCAAGCTCAGAACATACAGCCGACACTACCACCCCCTCCTGAAGGATAGGAATCGGGTCATCCATTTTCCCGGCCCCTGGGAAACTGCGAGACAAGGCATCCGCCTTTACATTCTTAGACCCCGGGCGATAAGTGACGACAAAATTAAACCTGGTAAAAAACAACGACCATCGAGCTTGTCTGGAATTCAGACGCTTAGCAGATTCCAAATACAGCAGGTTCTTGTGATCAGTAATGACGGTGACCGGGTGGACTGCCCCCTCCAAAAAGTGACGCCATTCTTCAAAAGCCAACTTAATGGCCAAAAGTTCCCTATTGCCGATATCATAATTCCTTTCGGCGGACGACAATTTTTTAGAAAAGAAAGCGCACGGATGCCATTTACCAGGGGACGGACCCTGGGACAATATTGCACCCACCCCTACGTCAGACGCGTCCACCTCCACAACGAACGGCTGTGATGCATCTGGTTGGATGAGAACGGGTAGCCGAAGCAAAACATTTTTTCAAAGAGGAAAAAGCTTGGCAAGCTTTGTCCGACCATTTAGAAAAATCCGTCCCTTTTCTTGTCATGTCAGTGAGAGGTTTGACAACAGATGAGAAATTACAAATAAATTTCCGGTAGTAGTTAGCAAACCCCAGAAAACGCTGCAGAGCCTTAAGATCCTCTGGCTGATCCCATTCAAGCACTGCTCTCACCTTTTCAGGGTCCATACGGAAACCGGAGGCTGACACCAAGAAACCCAAAAACTGAAGTTCCTGTACGGCGAATACACACTTTTCCAGTTTGGCGTATAGTTTATTGTCTCGCAAGATCTGCAACACCTGTCTCACATGCTCCTGGTGAGACACAAGATCTGGTGAGTAAATTAAAATGTCATCCAAATATACGACCACAAACAGCCCCACCAGATGACGAAAAATGTCATTAACAAAATGTTGGAATACTGCTGGTGCAGTAGTCAGACCAAAAGGCATGACAAGGTTCTCATAATGTCCCTCCGGCGTGTTAAACGCCGTTTTCCACTCATCCCCCTCTTTTATCCTAATCAGATTATACGCCCCCCTGAGATCCAATTTAGAGAACCATTTGGCGCCAACAATTTGATTGAAGAGATCAGGAATCAGAGGGAGTGGATACGGATCTCGAACAGTAATCCGATTAAGTTCGCGGAAATCCAAGCAAGGGCGTAGACCTCCATCTTTTTTCTTCACAAAGAAGAACCCGCGGCCACTGGGAAGATGAAGGTCTAATATGCCCTTTGGCCAGACTTTCCGAAATATAATCTTTCATAGCCTGCCTCTCAGGACCAGAAAGGTTATATAACCTAGCTTTAGGTAACTTAGCATCAGGAAGTAAATTAATAGAGCAGTCATACACGCGATGAGGAGGCAACTCCTGACACCCCTCCTCAGAGAACACATCCCCAAAGTCCTCCAAAAAAGGAGGCAAAGTACTAGGCACGACCGCACTGATGACTGTGTTCATGCAGTTACTTTTGCAAAACTCCCCCCATTGGCTTATATCTCTGGACTGCCAATTAATCACAGGGTTATGTTTAACCAACCAAGGAAGTCCCAACACAATAGGAGTAGGTAGACCCTCCAACACATAACAAGATAATAGTTCCCTATGTATTGCCCCTACCCGAAGGTCAATGTTATGAACCTCATGAACAAAGCTACCTTGGCCGAGAGGCCTGGCGTCAATGGAGAATATAGGGATCGGTTTGACCGATACACTCAGATGCATACCTTGAGCCTGAGCAAACTGAGCGTCAACCAGATTAGCCCCGGACCCACTATCAAGAAGAACAGAAAATCTCTCCACTCTCATACCAACCACCACCTCCACTGGTACAAGGAACTGAGAAGAACTGGCGGATGAAATACATACTCCCAGGTTGTCGTCCACCACACAACCTGGGATTAACAGTTTTCCGGCGACTTTTTGCTCAACAAGGCACGGGATGGACATCCCTCAACAAAATGTCCCTCTTTCCCGCAGAAGAAACACCTTCTAGTCCTGCGGCGTACCGCCAATCCCCTACCTACGAAATGATGTCCCTCCCAACTGCATAGGCTCCTCCGAACAGACAAGGGGAACCTCAACATAAGGGACTTTAGTAGTAGGTGGAGTAACAACAGGGGGCGGAGTTACCTCGCACCTCTCCCGGAGCCGTCTATCAGTACGGATAGCTAGGGCCATAGCAGCCTCCAGTGATGGAGGAGAATCATACTGAGCCAAAACGTCCTTTAATTTGTCAGAAAGCCCATGACAAAACTGGCTCCTAAGAGCTGGGTCATTCCACTGAGTATCTGTGGCCCATCTACGGAACTCAGAAGCAAATTCCTCCGCCGGACGATCTCCCTGCTGTATCTTACGTAATTTTGTCTCAGCAAGAGAGACCCGATCTGGGTCATCATATACCAAACCCAGGGCAGTAAAAAATCGATCTACTGACTGTAGAGCCGGGGATCCCGGAGGAAGGGAGAAGGCCCAGGATTGAGGGTCCCCTTGTAGGAGCGAGATAACAATTCCCACTCTCTGCTCTTCACTCCCTGATGATCGAGGCCGAAGCCGAAAATACAATTTACATGCTTCCCTGAAGGTAAAAAATTTGTCTCGCCCACCAGTGAACCTGTCCGGGAGAGCTACTTTAGGTTCAAATCTGGTTTTGCTCCGAGGGAGACAAAACTTTGGACTTAATGTCCGTCAGCTCCATGGATAATCCCTGCAACTGCAGAGCCAGCTGGGCTACTGGATCCATGGCAACTGGGAATAATTTTATGGGCCAGTGAAAATGTCACGCGGTCTTATGATATGTGTACGATGTCAGTAAACTATTCTTAAAAGAACAACACTCTATACAACATATAGATTAGCAACATCAGCATGTAAATATAGAATAGATTTACCTGACACGATATCCGTTGAACTCAGGGTTAATCTTGAGGACTTGATACACTGTCACAGGAAAGAGGAGGACCGGGGGTCTAACCTGACCCTAAACTCGGTCCTAACTAATCCCTCACCTTGGAGGTACTGATAATGGTTCAGAGGTCCAAGTCTCCAGCCTAACCCTGTCTCCTATCAGTCCCTGAACCCTGTAATCAGTCCTAAGAAGGATTCTGATTACCACCAAAGGGATATGGGCTGATCTCTGCTAAATACACAGATTAGACATATAAGACAGACTGGAGAAAACACAGACTTGCATACACACTCAAACACAGAAGGAACATAAATGATCTGGGATATTAAACTCTAAGCAAGGTGAGCTTAAAACAACTAAGGAGCTCTTTAACTTAAGTCTATACAGATACAATCCTATCTGTGGTCTGCATGAAGAATTTCACTGGCAACTCCCAACACAGACAACCAGAGATTTAAAGGAAACCAATCAACAAATAATTAATTGCAGCCGGGAGAAAACTGCACCCAGTCCCAGAACTGAGCACAGACAGAATTAACTCCCTAACTGCCAAACACAAAGAAACAGCAACTCAGCTGTGAGAAGTCAGAATGTGCAACCGCGACGATCTTCGTGGCGATGCACACATGACACCAAGACAACTGAGCGTGCAAAACGTCTTCCCCGCTTAGGGCAGACTGAAATAGCATGAGAGGCGTCACCACAGTAGAAACATAACCCATTGCGCTTTCGAAACTCATGACGCTGTGCCCCAGAAGCCATTCTATCACACTGCATGGGCTCAGAAGCTGGTTCACAAGGCAACACTATTCCACGCATACCTCTACGCTCACGCAAATGTCTGTCAATTTGAATCGCTAATGACATAGAATCATTGAGACCAGAGGGAGCAGGGAAACCCACCATAACATCTTTTACATTCTCTGACAGACCCTTCCGAAAAAGGGCTGCCAAAGCATCATCATTCCATTTGGTCAGGACTGCCCACTTTCGGAATTTCTGACAGTACAACTCAGCGTCCTCAAGCCCCTGATTTAATGCCAACAAGGTTTTTTCAGCTTGATCAGTGACATTAGGTTCATCGTACAATAACCCCAGAGCCAGAAAAAATGCATCAACATTACTTAAAACAGGGTCCCCAGGTGTCAGGGAAAAAGCCCAATCCTGAGGATCGCCGCGCAGGAGAGAGATGACAATTTGAACCTGCTGTGCTGCGTTCCCTGAGGACTTAGGTTTTAAGGCAAAAAACAACTCACAGTTATTTTTGAAATTCAGAAATTTAGCTCGATCCCCCAAAAATAAATCTGGCATGGGGATCCTAGGTTCCACAACCGGCAACCTAGCAAGATAGGTAGCAATACTCCGAACTTCAGTGGCAAGCTGATCCACACGGCCAGACAACTGTGCAAACTCCATTGAGAGAAAAAATAAAAATCCTCCTCAGCACCCAGAGAAAAAGAGGGAAAAAATGCAACAGAGAGAAAAAAAAAAATTTCTGACAACTTCCTTTTTTCTGTTACTATTTTTCCCTTCTGTGAGTACCATATAATTTTCAGTTTGGCCGGTGATACTGTTATGATTTGGTAGCTGAGGAGAGCAGGCAAAAAAGGCAATACACCAGAGAGGTTGGAATCTACTGGATTGCAGTACCCTGACTAACCACCACAACTAAAGGCAGCCGTGGAGCGTTCCTACGTTGGTCCTAGACGCCTCGTCACAGCCTGAGAGGTTAACTACACCTAAAGATAGAAAGAGGAAAGCTATCTGCCCCGGAGCAGATCCCCAAAGAACATAGGAAGCCCCCAACATGTAATGGCGGTTAGACAAGAGGAAATACAGACACAGACAGAAAATAGTATGAGCAAACGTTGGGGCCCAATCTACCTGGACAGAAAAGGATAGGAAGGACACTTACTGCAATCCAAAAAACCCTAAAAAATACCAACTCTACTAATTGCAAAAACACCTGAGATCACACGACCTCTACCACCTAAATTAGTTCTCTGGTGTCACAAAACTAAGCCGCAGCCACTGAAAAAACTGGAAAAGGCAAATGAACAAACAACAGTGGCTCAGATAAACTGAGAGGAGCACAAGCCCCCGGAGGGGACCTGGCTGACCTCCACAGAAGTGCAGGGAACAATGCAAAAAGCAAGCACAAAAATAAAAGCAGAAAAAATCTTATCTGATAGCAGAAGATGCAGGCAAGACTCAGTAAGCTTCCAAGTGAACCAGGAACCACAGTTGAGACAAGAACAATTGATCACCGGCAACCATGATGGGAGGGAACCTCCCTTATATAAGACCAGTCTGTAACTCCTGATTGCCAATCCTCATTGAATGGTTCAGTACTGTTTGTAACCACCAGAGGGAGCTTCTGCTCAGAATTCATTTCTAACACATTCACAACAGGGGACAGAAAAAAAAGAACAGATAGAAAGAAAGAAAGAGGGGAAAGAAAGAACAGAGAGAGAGAAGAAAGAAAGAAAGAAAGAAAGAAAGAAAGAAAGAAAGACAGAGGGAAAGAAAGAACAGAGAGAGAGAAAGAAAAAAAGAACAGAGAGAAAGAAAGAGGGGAAAGAACAAAGAGAGAGAAAGAAAGAGGGGAATGAAAGAACAGAGAGATAGAGAAAAAGAAAGAAACAGAGAGAGAAAGAAAGAGGGGACAGAAAAAAAGAACAGAGAGAAAAAAAGAAAGAGGGTAAAGAAAGAAACAACAGAGGGAGAGAGAGAAAGAAGGGAAAGAAAGAAGAAAGAGAGAAAGAAAGAACAGAGAGATAGAGAGAAAGAAAGAACAGAGAGAGTGAAAAAAAGAGAAAGAAAGAACAGAGAGAGAAAGAAAAGAAAGAAAGAAAGAGGGGAAAGAGAAAGAACAGAGAGAGAAAGAACAGAGAGAAAGAAAGAACAGAGAGAGAAAGAAAGAGAAAGAAAGAACAGAGAGATAGAAAGAAAGAGGGGAAAGAAAGAACAGAGAGAAAGAAAGAAAAAGAACAGAGAAAGATGGGAAAGAAAGAACAGAGAGAAAGAAAGAAAGAACAGAGAGAGAGAAAGAAACAGAGAGAGAAAGAAATAAAGATTCTATAAAGATACTATAGCAGCCCGGCTCCCATTGTAGTGCCCACCTGAGCCTCCCGGTGCAGGACATATGATCCGCTCACATGGCCGACATCCCCGATTCCAAGGCGAGGACACGGTGATGGATCTGAAGCATTCCCTGAAGTGCCTCCATGGTTCCGTCACAATCTCCTCCCGAAATTACCTCATTTTCGGTCATCTTCCAGCACGTCACTTCTGGTGGAACATCACGTGCGAGTTTTAAAGTGCTCTTCGGGCTCCGGCATGTACTCCTGTGTCCACGGAAAAGCTCCCGGCCAGGACAGTGGGGCAGATTCTCAAAATCGGGAGTGTCCCGCTGAATTCAGGACGGTTGGGAGGTATGAATGCTCCCCACCATACACCTTGTACACGCACGGCTCTGCACACCTCATACACACACGGTTCCGCTTTGTATGCCTCGTACACACACGGCTCCGCTCCGTCCACCTCGCACACACAAGGCTCCACTCACTATACACAAGGCTCCACTCCATACACCTTGTACACACGCAGCCACGCTTTGTACACCTTGTACACACACGACTCCACTCCGTAAACCTTGTACACATGTGGCTTTGCAGCATACACCTCGTACACACGCGGTTCTGCTCCGTACACCTCGTACACACGCGGCTCCCCTACATACACACAAGGCTCCACTCCATACACACATGGCTCTGCTCCGCTCTGTACACACACGGCTCAAGCACGGAGCCCTGTGAGTATGGAGCTGAGCAGCTCAGCTCCGTACACTTCACACACACAGGGCTCCGTTTCGTACACACACAGCACTGCTACATCCACCTCGTACACACGGCTCCGCTCCGTAAACCTCGTTCATGCGCGGCTCAGCTCCGTAAACCTCGTACACGAGCTGCTCTGCTCCATGCACCTCCGCTCCATCCAACTCTTACAGACACGGTTCTGCTACATCCAAGGCTCCGCTCCGTACACCTCGTACACACTACAGCACTGCTACATCCACCTCTTACACGGGCGGCTCTGCTCCGTGCACCTCGTACACGTGCGGCTATGCTCCGTGCACCTCTTACACGGTCGGCTCCGAACCGTGCACCTCGTACAGACACACGACTTCGCTCCATCCAACTCGTACAGACACGGCTCTGCTACATCCAACTCATTCACGCAAGGCTCCGCACACCTCGTACACACTACAGCCCTGCCATATCCACCTTGTACACGTGCTGCTCCGCTCCGTGCACCTCGTACACGCGCAGCTCCGCTCCGTGCACCTCATACACGCGCAGCTCCGCTCCGTGCACCTCGTACACGGCAGCTCCGCGCACCTCGTACACGCGTGGCTCCGCTCTGTGCACCTCGTACATGTGCGGCTTAGCTCCGTGCACCTCGTACACGCGTGGCTCCACTCCATCCAACTCGTACACACACGGCTCCGCTCCATCCAACTCGTACACACACAGCTCTGCTCCATACACACTACATCACTGCTACATCCACCTCGTACACACATGGCTCCGCTCCGTACACCTTGTACACACACGGCTCCGCTCCGTACACCTCGTACACACACGGCTCCGCTCCGTACACCTCGTACACACACGGCTCCGCTCCGTACACCTCGTACACACACGGCTCCGCTCCGTACACCTCGTACACACACGGCTCCGCTCCGTACACCTCGTACACACACGGCTCCGCTCCGTACACTTCGTACACACACGGCTCCGCTCCGTACACCTCGTACACACACGGCTCCGCTCCGTACACCTCGTACACACACGGCCCAGCTCCGTACACCTCATACACACACGGCTCCGCTCCGTACACCTCGTACACACACGGCCCAGCTCCGTACACCTCGTACACACACGGCTCCGCTCCGTACACCTCGTACACACACGACTCCGCTCCGTACACTTCGTACACACACGACTCTGCTCCGTACACCTCATACACACACGACTCTGCTACATCCAACTTGTACACACTACAGCACTGCTACATTCCACACTGTAAACCCGAGTCCCCACCTCCACACACACAAACTTACCCTCATCCAGCACCATGACAACCATCACAGTGCAGAGTCCTGCACACAAGGACACGGATCATGTGACCCCTGACTCCTCCCCTCCTGTGACCTCATCACAGGTCCTGTGGGCACAGAAGATAACAGCATAGGAGCGTCATTGCTAGCTGTGAGCCGCTGAGCTGTAGAGACAGGGAGGGCAGGAAGGGGTGCATGGGGGCGTGGCGGCTCATCTCACTGCGGGACACATAGTGTCCTCAGCGGGACAGCGAGAAGGGGGGGTCAGAATCGGGACTGTCCCGCTCAATTCGGGGCGGTTGGGAGGTATGCTAAGACTTTTGACATTAACCCCTTTCCGAGATCGGGCGCACATTTACCATACCTCCCAACTTTTGAAGATGGGAAAGAGGGACAAAGGCCGGGGCAAATTTTAGGCCACGCACCAACCACACCCATTTCACAACTAATCACACCCATGTCCACACCCCAATCACACCCATTTAGCACTGCTGATCACACTGGTACTGAGGGCACAGTGGCTGGTACTGAGGAAAAGAAAGAAAGAACAGAGAGAGAAAAAAGAAAACAGAGAGAGAAAGAAAGAGAAACAGAAGAAGGGAAAGAAAGAAACAAGAAAGGGAAAGAACAGAGAGAGAGAGAAAGAAAGAAAGAAACAAAGAAAGGGAAAGAAAGAAGAGGACAGAAAGAATAAACAGAGAGAAAGAAAGAAAAGGGAAAAAAGAACAGAGAGAAAAGAAAGAGGGGAAGAAAGAAGAAGAGAGAAATAAAGATAAGAGGAAGAAAGAGGGAAAGAAAGAAAGAAGAAGAAAGAACAGAGAGAAAGGGTAAAGAAAGAACAGAGAGAGAAAAAAGAAAACAGAGAGAAAGAAAGGGAAGAAACAGAAAGGGAAAGAAAGAAAACAAAGAAAGAAAGGAGAAAGAACAGAGAAAGTAAGAAAGAAACAAAGAAAGAAAGGGGAAAGAAAGAACAGAGAGAAAGAAAAGAAAGATGGGAAAGAAAGAACAGAGAAAGAAAGAGGGGACAGAACAAAAGAACAGAGAGAAAAAAAAAGAAAGAGGGTAAAGAAAGAAATAGAAGAAGAGAAAGAAAGAAAGAAAGAGGGGAAAGAAAGAATAGAGAGAAAGAAAGAAAGAGGGGAAAGAAAAAACAGAGAGAGAAAGAAAGAACAGAGAAAAAGGAAGATAAGAGAGAGAAAGAATAGAGAGAAAAAAAGAACAGAGCTAAAGAAAGAAAACAGAAAGAAAGTGAACAGAAAAAAAGAACAGAGAGAAAAAAAGAACAGAGGGAGAAAGAAAGTTTGGAAAGAAAGAGAACAGAGAGAGAAAGATCAGAGAGAAAAAGGAATAAGAGAGAAAGAAAGAACAGAGAGAGAAAGAGAACAGAAAGAAAAAAAAAGAACACAGAAAGAAAAAGAACAGAGAAAGAAGGAAAGAAAGAACAGAGAGAGAGAAAGAAAGATGGAAAAGAAAGAGAACAGAGAGAGAAAAAACAGAGAGAAAGAGGGGAAAGAACAGAGAGAGAGAAATAAAAAAAGGATTAGAGAAAGAAAGAACAGAGAGACAGAAAGAAAGAGGGGAAAGAAAGAACAGATAGAAAGAAAAAGAACAGAGAAAGAAAGAAAGAACAGAGAGAAAGAAAGATGGGAACGAAAGAGAACAGAGAGAGAAAGAAAGAACAGAGAAGAAAGAAAGAAAGAAAGAAAGGGGAAAGAAAAAGAACAGAGAGAGAAAGAAAGAACAGAGAAAGAAAAAGGGGAAAGAAAGAACAGAGTGATATAAAGAAAGAGGGGAAAGAAAGAACAGAGAGAAAGAAAAAGAACAGAGAGAAAAAGAACAGAGAGAGAGAGAAAGAAAGAACAGAGAAAGAAAAAGGGGAAAGAACAGAGTGATATAAAGAAAGAGGGGAAAGAAAGAACAGAGAGAAAGAAAAAGAACAGAGAGAAAAAGAACAGAGAGAGAGAAAGAAAGATGGGAAAGAGAGAACAGAGAGAGAAAGAAAGAACAGAGAGAGAGAGAGGAAAGAACAGAGATAAAGAAAAAAAAGGATTAGAGAAAGAGAACAGAGAAAGAAAGAAAGAACAGAGAGAAAGAAAGATTCTATAAAGATACTATAGCATCCCGGCTCCCATTGTAGTGCCCACCTGAGCCTCCCGGTGCAGGACATATCATGATCCGCTCACATGGCCAACATCCCCGAGTCCAAGGTGATCCCACTGTCCGTGCTGTCGGTGATGGATCTGAAGCAATCCCTGAAGTGCCTTCATGGTTCCGTCACAATCTCCTCCCAAAATTACCTCATTTCTTGTCCGCTTCTAGCACGTCACTTCCGGTGTAATGTCACGTGCAAATTTTAAAGTGCTCCTCGGGGCTCCGCCGTGTACTCCTGTGTCCACGGGAAAAGTAAGCTCCCGGCCTTGGCAGTGGGGCAGACGCTCTCTCAAAATCGGGACTGTCCCGCTGGATCTGGGACGGTTGGGAGGTATGAATGCTACCCACCATACACCTTGTACACGCACGGCACCGCACACCTCATACACACACGGTTCCACATTGTATGCCTCGTACACAGACGCTTCCGCTCCGTACACCTCGCGCACACACGGCTCCGCTCCGTACACCTCGTGCACACACGGCTCCACTCAGTACACACATGGCTCCACCCTGTAAACCTCGTACACACGCAGCCATGCTCTGTACACATTGTACAAACATGGCTCCACCCCGTAAACCTTGTACACATGCGGCTTTGCACCATACACCTCGTACAAATGCGGTTCCGCTCCGTACACCCCGTACACACACTGCTCTGCTCCTTACACACATGGCTCAAGCACGGAGCCCTGTGTGTATGAAGTGTACGGAGCTGAGCAGCAAGTTCGCTGAATACCTGTCAAGGTCCGAAGTCTTGGTGCGCACTGATAACAATTGTGAAGAAACCAGATTGTATTTTAATTTCCCAGACAACCATGTTTTTGTAAACCCATAAGAATTGACTTTTTATCTGTATATTGGCTTGTGGATTTAAGTGTTTATGTCTGGTGAGTCAAGAAGACAATCTTGCAAGCTGATATACTATTTGACATACTGTATAAAGGCTGGGTCTCACATAGCGATACACCAGCGATCCCGACAATGATATGCACTTGTCAGGATCGCTGGTGTATCGCTACATGATCGCTGCTGAGCTGCCAAACAGACAGCTCAGGCAGCGATCTGGGACAGCGACACTGCGGGTAACATCGCTTAGTTACCCGCAGTGTACATTGGATACCAGCGCCCTGATGCAGGGCGCTGGTAACCAAGGTACACGTCGGGTTTCCAAGCGCTGCGCGGTGCCTGGAAACCCGCTGTGTACCTTGGATACCAGCTCCCCTGCATCGGGGCGCTGGTATCCAAGGTACACAGCGGGTTTCTAGGCACAGCCCCGCGCCTGGAAACCCGCTGTGTACCTTGGTTACCAGCGGATCGCTGGTCTCCCGCCTGTCACACGCAGCGATGCGTGCCTGTCAGCGGGAGACCAGCGATCAAAAAAATGTCCTGACATTTCAGAGACGCTCAGCGATACCATGGGGGCTGATCGTCGCTGAATGTCACACACAGCGATATCGCTGGTGAGCTCGGTGCTGCGTCACAAAACTAGTGACTCAGCAGCGATCTCGGTAGCGATATCGCTATGTGAGACGGGCCCTTTAGTCTGTAATAGTGACTTGTACATAGTGGATGTTTATCTGTGTTTATTGTGAGCTGATATGCTAATTGTGTATTGTACTCTAACCAGTTTGAGCTATGAGGCTGAACTGAAGCACCCTGGGTAATTCTAAAAATAGCTTACATGTCTCAGGTATAAAAACAAGAGACAGAGCAGATCAGACCTCATCTCATCACACAGAGCTACTGGTCGGCCATTCTGCCCCAGACTCAGCGGACCAGAGACAGGACTGCAGCTAATTCATCATGGCACCATCACGAGGGACACGAATCTATGATTCTAAGGGAAACAACCTAGGAGTTTTCGGCTCTGGTTGGAAGGACACAGATCTGATCCAGTGACCATCTTTCAACCATGGCTATGTTTGGAGAAAGCCAGGTTTTAGGACCCGCTGGTCGACTGGTTCCATGGAGATGGTCGGATAAGCCAGGTGGTGACTCTCGTGTCAACTGGCTTTGGACCTTGTATGGACAGTATGGACTGTCACCTCCCTACACTTGTCGTTATCTCTTCTCTGTGTGTATATCACAGGTGAAATAGCGACCCTGGGAGCTGTGATGTAGTGTCAACTGGCTTTGGGCCTTCTACGGACTCTGTGGATTGTTCTCAGTCATCTCCCTATGCTTGTCAATATCTCTTCTCTGTGTGTATATCACAGGTGGAATATCGACCCTGGGAGCTCTGACATAACATCTACCATTATCCAGGCGAGTCAGCGGAAGAGTTGGGCCCTGTAATGTGCACCATGTTTGGGGTCATTGTTGGGATTGTTCTGTTTGCTATAGGGTGTTGTGGGTCAATAAAGCATTGCCACACTGTTTTACCCTAACCCTGCGTTGTCTGTGTAGTATGTTGCCCACGGGGAGATAAATCAGGCGTTCAGTGGTATGAGCCCTGGTCCATGCAGTCTGTCTAAAGGCAGCCAGGCCAGCGGACAAGAGCACCCACTGACCCCGTTTCTCCACAACAATCCTCTAACCCAGTGGTTCCCAACCTTTATTGCACCAGGGACCGGCTTCAAGAAAGACCATTCTTCCATGGCCCAGCAGGGCGGGGATGGAGGTGTGGGGCTTTGGTCATAAGGGGGCGGGGCTATGGACAGGGTTGTAGTTTAGTAGTAGTGCATACTCATCATTTAATTATAACATTTATAATGTGAATGTGACTCCCTTGTATACAAGGCTCCGCTCCCACCCTTCTATGCATGGCTCCGCTCCCACCCTTGTATACAAGGCTCCGCTCCCACCCTTCTATGCATGGCTCCGCTCCCACCCGTCTATGCATGGCTCCGCTCCCACCCGTCTATGCATGGCTCTGCTCCCTCCCTTGTATACAAGGCTCTGCTCCCTCCCTTTTACACAAGGCTCTGCTCCCACCCTTGTATGCATGGCTCCGCTCCCACCCTTGTATGCATGGCTCCGCTCCCACCCTGAATACATGGCTCCGCTCCCACCCTTGTATGCATGGCTCCGCTCCCACCCTTGTATGCATGGCTCCGCTCCCACCCTTGTATGCATGGCTCTGCTCCCTCCCTTTTATACAAGGCTCTGCTCCCACCCTTGTATGCATGGCTCTGCTCCCACCCTTGTATACAAGGCTCCGCTCCCTCCCTTGAATACAAGGCTCTGCTCCCACCCTTGTATGCATGGCTCCGCTCCCACCCTTGTATACATGGCTCCGCACCACCCTCCCATCCTGTATACATGGCTCCGCTCCACCCTCCCATCCTTGTATATTTGGCTCCGCTCCCACCCTCCCATCCTTGTATGCATGGCTCCGCTCCCCCCTCCCATCCTGTATACATGGCTCCACTCCACCCTCCCATCCTTGTATATATGGCTCCGCTCCCATCCTCCCATCCTTGTATGCATGGCTCCGCTCCCTCCTCCCATCCTGTATGTATGGCTGCACTCCCACCCTCCCATCCTGTATACACAGCTCCGCTCCACCCTCCCATCCTTGTATATATGGCTCCGCTCCCACCCTCCCATCCTTGTATGCATGGCTCTGCTCCCCCCTTCCATCCTGTATACATGGCTCCGCTCCACTTTTCCATCCTTACATATGGCTCCGCTCCCACCCTCCCATCCTATATACATGGCTCCGCTCCACCCTCCCATCCTTATATATATGGCTCCGCTCCCACACTCCCATCCTTGTATGCATGGCTCCGCTCCCCCTGTCCCACCCTTGTATGCATGGCTCCGCTCCCCCCTCCCACCCCTGTATGCATGGCTCCGCTCCACCCTCCCATCCTTATATATATGGCTCCACTCCCACCCTTGTATACATGGCTCTGCTCCCCCTTCCCACCCTTGTATACATGGCTCCGCTCCCCCCTCCCACCCTTGTATGCATGGCTGGGCTCCCCCGTCCTCCCCCATCATACTTACCCTCCTCGCTCCGTCGCTGCAGGTCCCTTGCATCCTTGTCGGCCGCGGAAGCTTCCTCCTGGCAGTGCGGTGACGTAGTACTGCTCATTAAGGTCATGAATATGGACGCCACGCCTATGGGAGTGGCGTTGCATCCATATTCATAACCTTAATGAGCGGTATAAGTCACCGCTCAGCGCTGGATGAAGCTGCCGCAGCCGACAGGGATGCAGCGACGGAAGGTGAGTATCGATGTCTTGAAGCCGGCGGCTGTAGCTGTCACTACAGTGCTACAGCCGCCGGCTCCATGTGTCCAGCGTTCTGTGCCATGGCTCCGCGGCCCGGCAACAGAACTGTAATGGCCCGGTTATGGGCCGCGGACCGGCGGTTGGGGACCCCTGCTCTAACCCACCTCGAAAATGCAAAATTGGGGGCCTTGGAGCAAAGATGGGTGGTCCACGTGGCCAAATAACGATACAAGATTGCATATCAAAAAGAAGCTGAGAATACACATGCTGATGCTCTGTCAAGAGTGACCCATGAGCATCCTGGACACGACCGAGACAAAGAGTTGGAGGCAGAAGAGATTCCTGAGTTACGGGACCTGGCCAAGACGTTGGTGGCGATGCAGGGACAGATCGGAGAGACGTCGGGAGAACATGTACTGGGATGACCTCGTGATGATTGGGTGCGGCTTCAGCAAGAAGATAGGGAACTTGCTCAGTTGAGGCAGTGGTGGCCTTAAAACAACTCCCCAGCTTAAGTGAGAGATGCTCTGTCCCCGGGAACAATGCAGATTCTCAGGCAGTGGAAGAGGCTCCAATTGGAAGACGGCTTGCTATATCAGAAAGTGCAGTCAGTACGGGAGATGGGAGCCACCTGGCAAGTGGTACTCCCATAAAAGTTGATCAGCATGGTGGCCACGGAGGTTCATGAGAGAGGGGCTCACTTTGGCCTAGAGAACACATTCCAGTAGTTACAGAAGTTGGTCTATCATCACCGATTGAAGACTGCAGTGGAGAAGGCCTGTCAGCAATGTCAGAGCTGTGAATTAGATAAGCCCTGAAACAGAGGGCCCCTACGCAGACCATCATGATTATTGTTAATGATCGACTACTTGACCATGGGTCCAGCTCATCTCGGATATGAACATTGTCTGGTGATGACCGATCACTTCATCAAGTTCGCTGTGGTGACTCCAACTCGGGATCAGACTGCTGAGTCAGCGGCGCAGGCTATCTGCAGAGACTTTATCTGGGTGTACAGTTGCCCGAAGAGGATCCATTCTGACCAAGGCGCTTGTTTTCAAGGTCGAGTGATGGAGGAGTTGCATCGCCTGTACCAGATCAAGAAGTCAAGGACGACACCCTATCATCCTCAGAGGAATGGAGCCTGTGAACGATTCAACTGGACACAGATTCAGATGCTTCGAACATTGGAGGAAGATCGGAAAATACGGAGGCCTGAATACGTGGCTGAACTAGTCTGGGTGTATAATAACCGAGTGCAAACTACAACAGGGTACACTCTGAGCACTCAGCATACCTTACTGTTCGGGCGAAAAGGACAGGAAATCACTAGAGCTGGATCCAGGAGAAGACTACTCACTGACGGGAGTGTCTTCCTGGGTCCGAGAACACCGTCTTCATCTGCAGACTCTTCATTGGCTGGTGCAGATTAAGTTCCAGTAACTCCAGCACCATGAAGCAATGCCTCTTCGAGGGACAGCTCTCAAGGCCGGAGATCAAGTGTTGGTCAGAGACAAGCGACCTTGGGGCAAGTTAGAGCATCGATGGGAGAAGACTCCGTATCGGGTAAAACTCCAAATTGGATCTGAAGGTCTCGTCTATGAAGTTCAACCTGAAGGGAAAGAAGAAGCACCGACCCAAATAGTCCACCGAAGTATGTTGCGTCCTTGCCTGTCACAAGATCCCTAAGGGGAGGAGAGAGTGCCAAGTGTCCCTGAAACGGTCACTCCCACAGTTCTCGATTGTGATGAAGAACCACTTGCCTCACCCTCTGACAGAGCCGGCGGCAGTGCCGGGTATTGACATGCGAGACTCGTGTGAGTTTCTCGCATGTCTGACCCGGCCTTGCAATTATACCTGGACTTAGGATAATGGAAAAAGTGGCTTATTAAAGTAGGACTAAAGTCGTATCATCTACATGGACTTACCTTCATTTCCATGATGTTGAGGTTGGAGACCTTTTTATTCTTTACGCCAGTACAGAGGTCGAATCAACAGTTGTGAGTTCTTTTGACTAGAGATATGGGATATTCGCTTTGAAGATCCTGGACTTATTAAGATTTACCATCCTCTTTTCAAGGACTAGAATTGTGGTACATTCATGAGGGAATGAACTTTTATTTTTTATTTGCATATTTTATGATGCAGGTGTAGATGGATAGTTCACATTCACTTCCTCATTTCTCCCATTCATTTTTCATTTTTATGACTTCTTTTTTTTTCACATATCGAATAACATTAAAAAAATCTATAGTACATCATAATTTTATTCATGGTATAGTGTCTTTTCCTCACTTTATATCACCAGTAGCCAATTATCACTAGTGACTTTTTCACTGGAATCCTGTGCCTCCATTTTTTCACTTTCATTATCCTGACCCCTTTACATCTCCTTCCACATACTGACAACATAGTTCTGTCCCTGTCATATATGTTCTACAGTGGAGATATGAGTTTTTATAAATGTAATTTTTTGATTTTACCCCCCTTTTTTTTAGGCATCACAGTGTCTTTTTCCACTTTTACCACTAGTAGCTAATCATTACATTTCACCACAATCATCATCATCATCATCAATAGTGCCTTTATTTAATCCTATTCCCTACATTCCCATTCATACACCCATCCCGTTCACATTCCTTCACAATACTGGCAACATAGGGATCTGCCGTTCATGCTTGTCCCTGCTACACATGTCCTCCTGGGGATTTGTGCGCATGCGCCAGCCAGGGGCCCATTCTTACCATGATCTGCCGTCTTCAGTTGGGCGGCGTGCCTACGTCATCACTCACAATGACAGGACGCATCCGTCCACGTGACCGAAGCTCATGGTCTCCATTAGCAATACAGGCCAGCCGGGCAGGCGCATGCGCCGCAGTGCTCCTCGGATACGTCAGCAATGCCGCACCTCGTTCAATTACATACACGGTCCCTAGTATTTTAACATATGCCCTAATATTGCTTCTATTCTTTAAATCTGTTTTGGTATCGGTGCGGCTTGTTTTCACTTTCCATGAGGGATTAATTGAGCTTGTGGTACTCCGGTGATTAACCCTTTGTCTTAACGTGGCATGTATTTTTCTTGCAGCCCATTAGCCTAGGTTTTGCCACCTACGACTACTACTCTGCTCTACCTTCTAGTACAGATTGTCGCTTTACCTTTCCAACTTTCAGATTAATTATTGTTTTACCAACTCAAATTTATGCATCAGAATTGTTTACATATTTGCACCTTGCACTTTTGGATTTTCTTATGATATCCCCTTTATGGTGGTTTATAATGCACTATATCATGTTGTGTTATGCTAATTAATATAGCTTGTGTCACGTCGTAGCCTATGGTACGGAGTCCCTCCTTTCATTGATCTAGCACCTTTCTTTATGCACTACTATTTTAAATTTGTATTAATAAAATATTACTTTTACTAATGAAATACCTTTGTTTACTTCTGGTGACATACACTTTTGGACCTTTATGTGTTATAATCAGGCATTTATGATGGTTACATTGTTGAATGCTTCCCTTAGGTCCCTATGTTGGGTGGACCAAAAATTTTCTCTGGTCACCTCTACTTCAGGAATGTAGGCTTCAGGGGACACTATATCCTCATATCCCACAAGGACACAAAAGGGAAACCCATCAGAATCCGGATGTGCTGATACTTTTTTAGGGCCAACCTATTTCTTTTTCGAGCAACTGAGCGCTGTCCTCTTCCCTCACAGGTCCCAAAATAAACAAAAGTCTTCGCCCATGATAATGGAGAGCAATAGCTCCTGGACGCCACCGATCTCGTGGGACTTAGTACCTTGGGCTGTTTCCATGTCCACTCTGGCCACTGGATAGTCTTTAGCATCCCCATGAATGCAGCAGGTGCCAACTTTCTTCCCAGGATTAACTGGAGAGGACGTGTGACCCTTCCGTAGGTCACCAAACTCTGAGTCTAGCAGTTCAGAAACTTGCCAATCATTTACCTTTACAGGACAAGCTTGTGGCCCCTCACTGGGTGGACAGTTCACATTGCAGGCCAGATACACAGTATGAACTGCGGTGTCCCATGCTACAGTCCATTGCTCGGAGGTCAGGGGACAACATGCGGCTCTAAGGCCTGTGATATTTCCAGAATATAAAATTGTCATCAGGGACCTTCGGCATTACCTCCCCTTCCCCTTTGGATGCCCCACCCACTTTTGGGCCTCTGCCCTCTGTTGGGACCCCCACTATAGAGTGGGCTCCTTTCCCAAGGAACCCTCGACCCCCTGATACCTCTCGACCAGTTCATCAGCGATCCGGGGATCACAATGTACAACCCAAGTCTGTATTGGCCTTGGAAGGGAATGTATGCAATGGTCCATCACCACTCGCTCTACCATCTGCGAAGGAGTAGAGGACTCTGGCTGCAATCATACAGTTAGGTCCATAAATATTTGGACAGAGACAACATTTATCTAATTTTGGTTCTAGACATTACCACAATGAATTTGAAACAAAACAAATCAGATGCAGTTGAAGTTCAGACTTTCAGCTTTCATTTGAGGGTATCCACATTAAAATTGGATGAAGGGTTTAGGAGTTTCAGCTCCTTAACATGTGCCACCCTGTTTTTAAAGGGACCAAAAGTAATTGGACAAATGACTCCAAGGCTATTTCATGGACAGGTGTGGGCAATCCCTTTGTTATGTCATTCTCAATTAAGCAGATGAAAGGGCCGGAGTTGATTTGAGGTGTGGTGTTTGCATTTGGAAGGTTTTGCTGTGAAAGAAACATGTGGTCACAGGAGCTCTCCATGCAGGTGAAACAAGCCATCCTTAAGCTGCAAGAACAGAAAAAAAACCCATCCAAGAAATTGCTACAACATTAGAAGTGGCAAAATCTACAATTTGGTACATCCTGAGAAAGAAAGAAAGCACTGGTGAACTCATCAATCCAAAAAGACCTGGGCGCCCACGGAAGACAACAGTGGTGGATGATCGCCGCATACTTTCTTTGGTGAAGAAGAACCCGTTCACAACATCAACTGAAGTCCAGAACACTCTCAGTGAAGTAGGTGTATCTGTCTCTAAGTCAACAGTAAAGAGAAGACTCCATGAAAGTAAATACAAAGGGTTCACATCTGCAAACCATTCATCAATTCCAAAAATAGATAGGCCAGAGTTAAATTTGCTGAAAAACACCTCCAGAAGCCAGCTCAGTTCTGGAAAAGTATTCTATGGACAGATGAGACAAAGATCAACCTGTACCAGAATGATGGGAAGCCAAAAGTTTGGAGAAGAAAGGGAACGGCACATGATCCAAGGCATACCACATCCTCTGTAAAACATGGTGGAGGCAACGTGATGGCATGGCCATGCATGGCTTTCAATGGCACTGGGTCACTTGTGTTTATTGATGACATAACAGCAGACAAGAGTAGCCGGATGAATTCTGAAGTGTACTGGGATATACTTTCAGCCCAGATTCAGCCAAATGCTGAAAACTTGATTGGACGGCACTTCATAGTACAGATGGATAATGACCCCAAGCATACAGCCAAAGCTACACAGGAGTTCATGAGTGCAAAAAAGTGGAACATTCTTCAATGGCCAAGTCAATCACTAGATCTTAACCCAATTGAGCATGCATTTCACTTGCTCAAATCCAGACTTAAGAGGGAAAGACCCACAAACAAGCAAGACCTGAAGGCTGCAGCTGTAAAGGCCTGGCAAAGCATTAAGAAGGAGGAAACCCAACGTTTGGTGATGTCCATGGGTTCCAGACTTAAGGCAGTGATTGCCTCCAAAGGATTCGCCACAAAATTTTGAAAATAAAAATATTTTGTTTGGGTTATGTTTATTTGTCCAATTACTTTTGACCTCCTAAAATGTGGAGTGTTTGTAAAGAAATGTGTAAAATTCCTACATTTTCTAACACATATTTTTGTTCAACCCTTCAAATTAAACGTTATAATCTGCACTTGAATTCTGTTGTAGAGGTTTCATTTCAAATCCAATGTGGTGGCATGCAGATCCCAACTCGCGAAAATTGTGCCACTGTCCAAATATTTCTGGCCCTGACTGTATTTGGACCAGGTGCAGGAGGTCAAACATTTGGGAGAGAGGGGGTTTGTCACGGTGATACGCTTAGTGGTGGACCCGCTGCACCCTGACAGTCATCGTCACCACCAAGATCACCATAATTTCAGTTTTTAGCTTGCCATATTCCTTGGCGCCTTGCAAGACCAAGTCATGATAGGCATTCTGGGACTTCCCCGTAAAGTAAGGAGCCAGCACCTCTGCCCATTACTCTGGCAGAAGTTTCTCCCTCTCGGCGATCCTTCAAAAACGGTCAAAAAGGCCTCCATGTCGTCGCCCGGGATAATTTTCTGTAGGGTGGAAAAATCATCCACTGACCTTGGAGTCGGAGCTGTTGTCATGCCAAGAACTGCTGCTGTGAGCAAATCAATCTGCTGCTGCTATTGTCAGTGCTGGTCTTGTTGCTGCTGCATCTGCTGCTGTTGTTGGATCTGTTGCATAAGCAACTTGTCTACTGATGTGCCAGCTGTTGCTACTGCTGGGCTTGTACCAGAATCAGGTCCTCCATTTCATCTGACGCCACATGCTGGCTTATGGCTGCCTTCACCAGAGACATACAGAACATCTAAAGCAGTCACCCCTGTTCGCTGGGAACGCTGCACACACTTCTAACACCAATTGTAAGAATGCTACTCAATTGGGTGCTTCAGGAGGCAAAACGGGAAGAGTTTCCATTTAAATGTCCATGCTGGTTTAGTGCTGCTTCGTAAACCAGCCATAAGCAAAGGAAAAAAATAAACAGCCTTCAGGGCAGGCGAAACAAAATAAACAGTTCTGACAAAGTCTATTGATAGCTAGTCCTGGTCCACACAGCTGGATAGCATCCAGTATATCAGCTCAGTCTGGATATAGCACATGGGAGGCCTTCTTCCTCCATACACAGACCATGTGCCAAACAAAGGACTCCATCTTAACATGTTAAACACACCCAGAGGTGGGTTATGTGGGCATCCAAACCCGACTATAACAGGATGCCCGTAAAACCTGGCCCTGATGCACCAAAAAAAGCCTTTAGTACTAGGTGCACTAGAGCCATACTCCAGGATTACATCACAGACGACAACCATCTCTGTGATACATATCGCCCATCAACTATATACAAACCTCCCCTTTGCCTAAAGCTGTGGGGCTTGACATCTGCTACTACTAGACACGGGATTCTCGGGAGGGCATCGGCATTACCATGTAGCGTCCCGGCTCTATATTTCAGATGGAAGCTGAAATTCTGTAGGGCTAGAAACCAGCGCGGTGGCTCAAGCAATTTTCCCCTTTTTCTCATATTCACCTGAGTGGGGCGTGGTGTGACACCATTTTAAAATTTCACCCTAACGGATAGTGCCGTAATGTGTCCATCACCCACTTTATTGCCAAGCATTTCTTTTCTACGATGTAATAATTCTTTTCACGTGCGGATAGCTTCCTACTCAGGTAAAGAAAGGGGTGCTCCTCCTCATGTGATACATACCTCCCATCTACTATGTGTCCGGTAGCTGCCTTACAATATGACTACCATTTATATAGGCCATCAGATAATGTGATCTGGTAACGCCAAGAACCAAAGTCTGAAACACCGACAACGGAATCCAGAAACTTTAGGCTGCTTTATGTTGCTAAAAAGATACCATGTAAAGAGAAATTGCATGGGCTAATGTTAAAGGATCAGAAATGCAGGATCGAGAAGCTGCGAGTAATGTATTGATGAAAGTTTATATCGCTGTTCATATTTTATAAGACTAATTTATGTAACAAAATGTTCAAATTCTATGTTTTGTTCAGTCCCAAAGACCGAACACACCGCTGAATCCATGCGCATACAGCAGACAACTCCACTCAGATGTATGGGACACTTGCGAAATTCCACATACAAATCGGCATTAGGTGAATTTACCAAAAGATTGATCTAATCCTCTACATCCAATGTGAAACACTTAATGCTTAGGTTTTTAAAGTGGTATCAAATTTTGGCCGTTGCAGCTGAAAGGAGGACATCAGTAAACCAGGCGAAGAGTCCCGAGGAGAGGATTTGCATATTCCCAGTGCCTTCTGGGATAAGTGAAGAGTCTCCGCGAGCTCAAGGAACACTGGATTTTGGCCGTTGCAGCTGAAAGGAGGACATCAGTAAACCGCGTGCCGAATTTTGGCATATATTTCACCACTTTGATATCTCTTGAACAATAAGAACATGGAAGAGGCTAGGAGCCATGTGGTGAGCTGCATTTCTTGCTACATGTTCGCAGATTTACCCGTGGAAAAGCCAAACTTCACATGCCAGAAATGCAAGCTTGTGTCCCTGTTGGAGGAAAAGTTGCAAAATCTGGAAGAGAGGTTATCTACATTGAAAACCATTAAGGAAGGTGAAGAGTTCTTAGACAGAGCAGAATTATCTCTTCATGGTACAGAAAGAGAAGAAATTCGAAGTGCAACTGAAGAAACAGAGGAATGGAAGCATGTGACCCAGAGAAGCAGGAGGCAGTCAGCACCAATTCTGCTCAGGAACCAATACCAGGCTCTTACACAGGAGAACGATGAAGAAATACATCAAGATAAGACTTTGCCCACAAACAACCTTGTACGCCCTCAGAGTCCTCCTGAATGGAGAAAGAAAAATGTTGTGAAGAAGAAACTGAGAGTTGTTGTCATGGGGGATTCCCTGTTGAGAGGAACAGAGGCCACTATCTGCAGACCGGATATAACCTCAAGAGAAATGTGCTGTCTTCCAGGTGCAAAAATTAAAGATGTGTCTGACAGGATATCAGGACTCTTCAGACCTAAAGATGACTACCCATTCCTGCTAATACATGTGGGGACAAATGACACCACAAGAATGACCTGGAAACCATCTGCAGTGACTCTGAAAACTTAGGTAAGAAAGTGAAAGAACTGGGAGCGCAGGTGGTCTTCTCTTCCATCCTCCCAGTGGATGGCCATGGAACAAGGAGGTGGAAGAAGATTCTGCAGGTGAACAACTGGCTATGTCGATGGTGTCGTCAGCAAGGATTTGGATTTCTGGATCACGGAGTGAATTACCTATACGATGGACTACTTGCTAGAGATGGGGTGCACCTTACGAAGACTGGAAAACATGTATTTGGAAGTCGCCTTGCTACACTCATCAGGAGAGCTTTAAACTAGAACAATGTGGGAAGGGAAGCAAAACGCCAGAAAAAGCCATACACCTGACAAATACTATTGAGAACTCGGCTATTAGAAGTGAAGGGGAAGAACGAAGACAAAACAATCTACATGATAAAAATATTGGAGGAAGAGAAACCAATCACAAACTAAAATGTTTCTATACGAATGCACAAAGCATGGGCAACAAACAAGGAGAACTGGAGCTACTAACGCAAGGAGAAGAAATATGATGTCATTGGAATCACTGAAACTTGGTGGGACGATACACATGATTGGAATACAAGGCTAGAAGGATACAACTTATCTGCAAGAAACAGACTTGATAAACGAGGAGGAGGTGTTGCATTGTATGTTAGAAAAGCGTATATCTGCACAGAGATTGACGCTTCAGAGACTGGGAGTTCTGTGGAAACTGTTTGGGTAAGAATACAAGCGAACAATGGAAAGGACACCATTGTAGGCATTTACTACAGGCCACCTATGCAAGCTGAAGATATGGATGAACTCTTTTTTTTTTTCCAACATGTTTTATTGTTTTAAAGAGTATTACACTACAATATAGTCATACAAATCTTGAAGTAACAAGCTTATTTGACAGATGTAAAACTCAAGATAATGATTTAAGGAACAAAACTAAGAAGCAAGTCATACAGGTTTGAAAGTATTAAGCTTAATTAACTCTTATTTGACAGGTATAATACTCTTAAATGTCCCCCCACCTCCCTCCACCCTCCCATCCCCCCAACATATAAATCCCTAAAACATCCCCGCATTCGATTAACAATCAACAAGTTCAAGGAATAGGATTATGTCCGCTAATTTTCTGAAGAATATACCACTGAGTGTTTTCAAAATGTGTCCTTAGTTTGTCCCTGTGTCCTGAGACAGAGATGGGATGAACAATGACCATGTGCTTAGAAATTTCCGGTCAATTTCTCTTTATTTGTCAGGGATCTAGCCAGTCCATTCGAAAAATATACATTATTTTGGAGTATATGAGAGATTTGGGTGGTGGCTAATGGATTTAGCCAGTGCTGCAAGATACTTTTCCTGGTAGCTGAGGCCCATATTATCAACATGGCCTTAACATGTTTGGGGAATTGGTGTTGAGAACTGTCTAAAATATTAAATATTGCCCATTGCGGCGTCAGGGGAAACAATATCCCACCAAGATTCTGCAGTTCGGCATGCATAGACTGCCATAATTTCTGCACTTTGGGGCATCCCCACATGTGATGAAGTAAGTCTGTGTTTCCTGTCCCGCATTTGGAACAGGTGAATGTGCCCCCCGGAGACATTCTAGACTTAATGTGTGGGGTAATATAAGCTCTATGAAGGAGTAATAAAGACATGTCTGCATAACTACTGGAGGGGATCACCTTCCGCTGCAACAAAGTGGCATCTAAGATTTCCCCGACTGTGATGTTCTGTATATCATTAACCCATCGTGCTGGACCTGTCTTTTTGCCCTCCCAAGACCATTGCTTACGCAACAGTGTGTAAATGGTGCTTGTCGAGGCTATCTGCACCCTGGCGGTCCTAAGGAAGACATCCAAAGCGTTCCTCCCTCCTTCTCGACCCCCCACAGCCATGCCCTTCAAAGTTAAGCTCCTTGCTTGAAGAAAAAGGAAGGGCTTGTTTACAAATGTTGGGAAACGTTGTGCTGCTATGTCAAATGCAAGCATGGAGAATCTATCATCTAATAGGTCAGCTGCCAAGATTCAACCCTGCCCAGCTAGCTCAATATAGGATAAGGGTGGTTTAACTCTCATAAAGCCCGGGTTACCCAGAAAGGGCACAAAGGGAGAGACATCGCCTCTCAGATGACATAGTCTCCTGCATTTCCTCCACGTCTGTATCGTTTGCCATAAGGTGGGGTGGTTTCTTATGTCTGCAATAAGGTCATCATTGGCCATATGTAGTAATGCTGGTAAGGAGACATGGGGACTTAATTGTTGGTCTAAAAGTACATTTGTGAAATGTGATCTACCTCTTAACCAATCAATGGTGTATCTGAGATTTGCTGCTAGATTGTACCTTCCAATGTCTGGGAAATTGATGCCACCCTCCTCCTTAGGGGCTTGTAGTTTGATTAGACCTATTCTTGTACGCTTTTTGACTCCCCAAATGAAATTCCTAAAAGCAGTGTTTAGAGTTTTAACATCTGCTCGTGTCAACAAAATAGGTAGTGTTTGGAAAATATACAATAGTTTTGGAAATATCATCTTAATTAAATGACATTTTCCGGAAAAAGACAAAGTAAAGTGTTTCCAGGAGTTTAGAAGGTTAAATATGGACGTAATTAGGGGTCTAATGTTAATGTGGTAGAAGGACGTCAAATCTGCCGGGAGATGGACACCCAAATATTTGATAGATGATGTGCTCCATTGGAAGGAAGTGTCGAGTTAGGCCTCTTTCACATTTCCGGCGGGCGCATGGCGGCGCCCCGGCATTTTGCCGCAGCGCCGCATCTGAAAATCTGATGCGCCGCATGCGGCTTTTTTCGCATTGACATGCATTAGCGCCGGATGGCGCCGCATGTCAATGCGTTGCATGCGGTTTTGTCCGGATGCGGCGCAAATGTACATTGCGGCGTCCGGAAAAAACGCTGCATGTAACGTTTTTTTTTTTTTGCGGATGGTTTCTTATCTCTCCAAGCATCAGAAACCATCCGGCAAAAAACGCATTTTGGCCGCCGGAAATGTGAAAGAGGCCTTATTTAATTTCCCTTGCTCAAACAGAGCCAGGGCCTCTGATTTATTATAATTTATTTTAAAGCCTGAGCATTTGCCAAAATGATTTAGGGCCTCCATGATAACTGGTATTGCCGCATTGGGATTGGAGATGAATAGGAGTATATCGTCGGCAAATGCCGCAATTTTAAGTGAGGTGGAGCCTACCTCTATGCCCCTGTATGTTGAAGAGTTTTGGAGAGTTCTAAGTAAAGGATCTAAAGCAAGGTTAAAAAGTAAGGGAGATAAGGGGCAGCCCTGACGCGTTCCTCTCTGGATTTCAAATGTGGAAGAGAGTATACCATTTATGGCCAGCCTGGACACCGGATTCTTGTATAACAACTTTATCGCCTCACAGAACCATGGACCAAAGTTTCTAAACTCCAGGATGTCGAGGAGATAATCCCATGCAACCCTGTCAAATGCTTTGTCAGCATCTAGGCCGACCACAATAGACTCTAAACAGCCATGAGATTTTCCGTAAGAGATAGCTCCCAAAGCCGTCCGTATGTTGTATGTTATGGATTTACCGTGGACAAACCCAATTTGTTGAGGCAATATCAGGTTGGGGATTATTTTTTGCACTCTATTTGCTAGAATTTTAGTGAAAATTTTAAAGTCGGAATTTAAAAGCGAGATTGGTCTATATCCTTCCACTAGTGAAGGATCTTTGCCCGGTTTGGGGAGCACTATTATGTCTGCTTCATTGAAATGGTCCGGGAGCTTTCCCGATTGAACCAACTGATTAAAGACTTCACAAAGATGTGTCCCTATACTGCCTCCCAATATTTTGTAAAATTCATTGCTATACCCATCAGGGCCAGGAGATTTAGAGAGCTTCAATGAGCTGATAGTTTGTATGACTTCTGAAGGGGATATAGGAGCATTAAGAATTTCCATGTGTTCCTCTGTTAGTAAAGGTGCCACCTCCGTTGCATAAAGTTTCGAATATCGTCCCCTTCTCTCTTCTCCGCTTTGTACAGGGAACCAAAAATGATCTAAATTCCTCTACAATCTCCTCATTCTCTATCAACACTCTGCCCCTTTGGTCTGAATTTTGTGAATCCTTGTGGCTTTTCTGTATGGTCTAGTAAGAGATGCAAGTAATTTGCCAGGTTTGTTGCCCCATTTAAAAAATTTGTGCTTTTGAAGATCAATACTATAAGTGGCGCATTCATGAGCTAGTGCATCCGCCGATTCCTTTGCTCGATATATTTTTTTTTTTGTGAGGGGTGAATTATTAAGTTTAAAATTTTTATATGCTAAAGTTAAAGCCCTCTGCGCTGCCAGGGTCCGCTCCTGCAACTGTTTTTTTTATGACATATATACAGGTCCTTCTCAAAAATTAGCATATAGTGCTAAATTTCATTATTTTCCATAATGTAATGATTACAATTAAACTTTAATATATTTTAGATTCATTACACACCACTGAAATTTGTCAGGTCTTTTATTGTTTTAATACTGATGATTTGGCATACAACTCCTGATAACCCAAAAACCTGTCTCAAAAAATTAACATATTTCAACCGTCCAATAAAATAAAAGTGTTTTTTAAAAACAAACAAAAAAATCATCAAATAATAAAGTTCAGTTATGCACTCAATACTTGGTCAGGAATCCTTTTGCAGAAATGACTGCTTCAATGCGGCGTGGCATGGAGGCAATCAGCCTGTGACACTGCTGAGGTGTTATGGAGGCCCAGGATGCTTCGATAGCGGCCTTAAGCTCATCCAGAGTGTTGGGTCTTGCGTCTCTCAACTTTCTCTTCACAATATCCCACAGATTCTCTATGGGGTTCAGGTCAGGAGAGTTGGCAGGCCAATTGAGCACAGTAATACCATGGTCAGTAAACCATTTACCAGTGGTTTTGGCACTGTGAGCAGTGCCAGGTTGTGCTGAAAATGAAATCTTCATCTCCATAAAGCATTTCAGCCGATGGAAGCATGAAGTGCTCCAAAATCTCCTGATAGCTAGCTGCATTGACCCTGCCCTTGATGAAACACAGTGGACCAACACCAGCAGCTGACATGGCACCCCACACCATCACTGACTGTGGGTACTTGACACTGGACTTCAGGCATTTTGGCATTTCCTTCTCCCCATCTTCCTCCAGACTCTGGCACCTTGATTCCGAATGACATGCAAAATTTGCTTTCATCAGAAAAAAGTACTTGGGACCACTTAGCAACAGTCAGTGCTGCTTCTCTGTAGCCCAGGTCACGCTTCTGCCGCTGTTTATGGTTCAAAAGTGGCTTTACCTGGGAATGCGGCACCTGTAGCCCATTTCCTGCACACGCCTGTGTACGGTGGCTCTGGATGTTTCTACACCAGACTCAGTCCACTGCTTCCTCAGGTCCCCAAGGTCTGGAATCGGTCCTTCTCCACAATCTTCCTCAGGGTCCGGTCACCTCTTCTCATTGTACAGCGTTTCTGCCACATTGTTTCCTTCCAACAGACTTCCCATTGAGGTGCCTTGATACAGCACTCTGGAACAGCCTATTTGTTGAGAAATTTCTTTCTGGGTCTTACCCTCTTGCTTGAGGGTGTCAATGATGGCCTTCTTGACATCAGTCAGGTCGCTAGTCTTACCCATGATGGGGGTTTTGAGTAATGAACCAGGCAGGGAGTTTTTAAAAGCCTCAGGAATCTTTTGCATGTGTTTAGAGTTAATTAGTTGATTCAGAAGATTAGGGTAATAGTCGTTTAGAGTAGTCTCTCAACAGGGTGCTGCACTATCCAAACATCCAACAATCCCAGGTGATCTAAAAAAGATTGTATTAGTCTCCTTTGCGTAGATATATGAGGAGATTGAGAATTAGATCTATCCATCTCAATGTCATGCACCTCATTAAAATCGCCACCACCATCATATGGGAGGTGTCCCATCCTGCGATTTGTTTTAGCACATTAGCCCGAAAGAGCGGATCCGACGAATTTGGGGCATAAATATTAATTCCACTGTAGGTTGTCCCCTCTATAACCAGCTTAACGCAGACAAACCTCCCTGAAGGATCTTCTAACACATCCACTATCTCATGGCCAATATTCCTGTTTATCATAATAGCGACACCCCTGTTTTTTAGTAAAAGAAGCTTCTGCACATAACACAAATTTTTTGCTGGAAAACCCTGGATGGTCGCCCCTCACCCAGTGTGTCTCCTGCAAAAGTACAATATGAAAATTTTTTTGATGTAAATAATTTAAAATTTTTTTCCTCTTGACCGGGGAATTTAGGCCATTGACATTCCAGGAACACCAAAGGAGAGATGTCACAGCGGACATTTTTTGCCTGTTGATATCTACCATTAACCCACTCCACTGCGGGAATTATGATAAGATATAACCGTTACATAATAATAGGATCCCTGCCCATCCCAGTGAGTAGGCATTAGAATCCCTGGATTATTGATTACCTGAAGTCGAATGCAGAGACTCCCTCCCCAAAAAACCTCCCCCTCCCACAAAACCCTTAACTGTGTGTCACATTCAACATTTCCCCCAAACCTGCCTCCTAACGCTAGACGCAGAGGTAAAAATACAGCAAAAAAAAACAAACAACATAACCAACAGATGTCAGTTGACATCACCTTATGTGATTCATGGTATTGTCACTGAGTAAGCCACTCTCGATCTTGCTCATGGTGGTTGGGAAGTATCCCGGACAATCTCCAGAGCCTTCACGGGTCGTCGAAAGCCCAGTTTTTCCCAGATAGATTGAAGCGCAGTATCGCTGGGTATTGTAGGCCAAACCTAATTTTTGTCGGCCAGCAACTTACACACCGGGTTGAAGGCCCTACGTCTGGTCGTCACCATGGCCGAATAGTCCTGAAACATCAGAACTTTGTGCCCTTCGTAGGATAGATGCGCTTTCTTACTGTAAGCATTGAGTAGACGAATTTTGTCTTGGAAGTCAAGGACCTTGAATATCACCGGTCTGGGTCTATCATTGTCCTTACCCCTCTGCGGGCCTATTCTGTGAGCTCTCTCTACCGCCATTGATCCAGATATTAATTGAATGTCCAAGGCTCCCGGCAGCCACTCAGAAGTTAATTTTAGCAAATCAGAGGGAAGAATGGACTCAGGTAGTCCTATCAGTTTCAAGTTATTGCGTCTAGATCCGTTTTCTAAGTCGTCCACTTTGGATTGAAGCTCTGTGACGACTTTCTCTTTTCCCTCTAGACGTTCTGCCATTTCCTTGGTAACATCCTCCAGCTCAGAGATACGTTGTTCAGCCTCATCCAGGCGAGTGCCCTGACTATTAACTTGTGATATTATAGAGTCTATTGAGGTTTGAAGAGTGGCGAATCTAGAGTCTATTTTGGGCATAAGGCGTTTCATGATGGCATCCGCTATTGAATGAGAAGTCTCGCTACTGGTATCAGAGGTAGATTTAGGCGAGGATGAGCCTTGTTGGTTTCGGGTAGAGGCACGGCCTCCTTTAGATTGTTTGCCCACAAATATATCCATACTCAGCGACATTGGTGAGAAGATAGAAGGCGGTGATGTCTCAGTTAAGAACGTTACATTAGAATCTGCTATGTAGCATGTATCTCCTATATAGAGCGTATAGCACAGCTGGCACTCGGCCCGTATCACGCTGCACGGCGTCCCCCGCGCCCGGAGTCTCCCGAGGAGCCTGGAGAGGCAGGCCCGATAGACAAGCCCCCTGTCCAGGTATTCCCCCGCTGATTGAAGCTATATCTCCTCTCACAAATTGAGGGATGAGCCACCGATGATAGTAGGCCAGCGGGGAGCTCCGTTAAAAAGCGGCCAATCCTTGGCTCCGCCTCCCGGAAGTCTCTGCTTAATACTTTTGAGAAAGCGTAGGGGGTAGACCGTTAACAGACCAGGCCCATCATTTGCAGGCCCCTACCAGTCTGAGCGTCTATGTATAAGCAGTAATAAAGATTATTTCTGCGTAACGAAGTTCTGTGATTGCTGCAGCCAAGTCTGAGTGGAGGGACCCAGGTCGTGCATGTAACAAGGGGATCTCCCGTGAGATTGAGTGCTAGGTAGAAGGCCACAATACAGCGCAAACAAGGCTAGTGTAGCGGTGACAGTCAGGTTTCCGTAGTAATATAGCAAGGCTGTGCGTCGCGGCCACGGAGCGAGGAGACAGCGGCCTCCGCCGGGAGCGACCAGCCGCAAGCGAGCGACCGCCGCAAGTGCCGACGACTGTACCTTGTCGCTGAGGGGACCTCGCCACTGGAGCAGTCGGACCCGTGCAGAGGACTCCCGGCGGCGATCACCGGTCCTGTGAAGGCTGGAGCCGTTAGACGGCGGTGATGATGGTGATTGCAGTCGGCGGCGGTGGATCCTGTGGGCCGCGGCGAGTTCCTCCGAGACCAGGTGAGGTGGGTGCTGGTGTTCTAATGGAGGGTGGAAGACAGAGGCCCCAGGGCGGCTCCCCGCCGCAGCGAGGGATGAGGATCGGTGCCGCCGCCAGGGAGCGCCGCACAGCAAGCAGGCGGGCCGCGCGAAGTGTCGCGCCGCGTCTCCTCCGCGCGAGGCAACGCGGGCCTCCGCTCTGGAACAGCCGGGCTCGTGCAAGGGGCTCCAGGCGAAGACCGGACGCCAGGCGCCGGCAAAGGCCATCAGATGGACACCCGGGCAGCGACAGACAGAGGCAGGGATTCGCGGCGGACCTCGGGTAAGGCCTATGAGCGCTGGAGGATGATTGGCGCGCTGGAATAGCCGGGATTCACTGTCAGATATGAGGCAACCGGCTTTTGGAAGACACTTTCCTTGTGTCTAGGTGTCACGGATCCATTCGGAGGAGACCGAGCATTGGAGCTTGAGGGCCGCGTGGATAGGCCGCAATTAGGCCTCAGTAGGCCGCAGGTTGTAAAGGCTCCAAAAATGAGTCTTTTGTAGCGGTGAAGGGTACTTTGTAAGGCTTAAGGGGAGATAAAGCTGGTGCTTGCTAGAATAAACGATTCTGGCTTGAGATGCTGCTGATTTTGTAGCGATATAGGAAATACCTCAGGAGCTCTTAAGAAACACGTCCTGCTCACCATGAGACCCAAGCAACGCCCCTGGATGAACTCTTTATGCATCAAATTGCCAAGTTCTCCAAAAAATATGACATAGTGGTCATGGGAGATTTCAACTATCCAGATATTTGTTGGGAATCTCTCTCAGGCAAAACTAACAGGTCAAGGAAGTTCTTATCCTCTCTTGCTGACAACTTTATCATCCAAAAGGTAGGGGAGAAAACTAGGGGATCTGCTACCTTGGATCTAATCCTTATAAACAGGGAGGAAATGGTTGAGGAGGTAAGAGTGGCTGGGACCCTAGTAGGTAGTGACCATGCTATGATAGAATTTTGGATAACTAGAGGAGGAAGACCTGTGAAGACTCAGATGTCAAGGTTAGATTTCAGAAAGGCAGATTTTAAGGGACTCAGAAAGAGAATTGGAGGGATCCAATGGCTGGATATCCTCAAGGACAAAAATGTCCAGGAAGGATGGGAAATCTTGAAAAATGAGATTCTCAAAGCACAATCGTTAATGATTCCAAAAAGAGGGAAGAATAAGAAGCATTTAAGGAAACCAGGATGGATGAACACAAAACTTAGGCTACTTTCACACTTGCGTTTTTTTGCGCTGTGCATCGTGCGCTATCGGTCGCATGCGCAATGTTCCCCTATCATTAACATGGCGGGCGCAGGGTCTAGCGCTTGCACGCGCTCATCAGCGTTTGGCGTGCGCAGCGCATTTTCCAGGTGTGCGCCCAGACGCGCTAGACGCTACATGTTGCATTTTTTTTCCGGCCCACCACTTTAAAAAAAGCGCGTGCGCACGCTATGCGCAAAAAAATAGCATTGCTGTCTATGGAGGCGCTGGCGGGCGCGTGGCTGTGCGCTCGTCAGCGCTTGTGTGCGTATGCGATTTTAGAGTAAACAAAGTCTAGACACTTGTCTAAAACACCCCCTACACAAGATACATTGTTTGTGAGGAGTGTAGATAAAGGAAGGTGTCTTCAGTGCCAGACAGACCCCTACTCAGACTACCTGGAGACACTGCAAGCTGATAAGAGACTGGAAGATCCATCCTGGACCCCTATAAAAGCCTGAAGATCCAGCCTGGACCCTACTACAGCCAGAAAAAACAGCCAAGACAGATCCAAATTGCAAGAATGTGAGTATTCTTGAACCAAATGACTGCCTGTCCTTTCACATGTAAAAGATGTACTCATGCTTTGTATTTTTTTATTGCAGCATGTCTTCTTCTGGATCCCAATATTCCTCATCCCGGCAAGAACTGGCCCAAGCAGAGCGTGATGTGAGTATCTTCCTGCCTTTGGGTAAGTATAGCTGCTGAATCTACAAATGGCTAAAATTTGGGTTCCTTTTTCAGACATCGTCGGACACGGACATTGAGGAGTCACAGCAGGAGCAGTCGCAGCCGAGTCAAGTCCCGGTGGCGAGACGGAATGTAGGTATATAGCCTTTGAATGTCTTTTTTTTTCTTTTTCCCATCTTTTTTTATAAAATATATACAACATTTTAATGTTTTTTTTTTTTTCTAGGTTCCACAACGGGACGAGGACCTATATGTGGACAACGAGGCCCTCATCTGCCAGGTCCATGAGCGTGTCCCGTTGTGGGACAGCCGTGATCCGCAGTACAAGGACAATGTGGTGACCAGCGGCTATGGAACGAGGTGGCCGCAGCGTTGATGGATGGCTGGGACAGCGCCTCTCCAAACCTCAAAAAGGCGTTTAGTAAGTATTTTCATTCTCTGTAATGCGGCAGTGACTCTTGTTCCAGATGGCACTGATGGGTTTGCTGGTAGATATATTCTACCTGCAAACCCAACAGTGTCATCTGGTTCAATAGTGACTGCATTGTGTATTCTATTGCTATGCTGTGTATTTGTTTTTTCGTTTTTTTTATGCTGCATTGACTGTTTGCCATTTTAACTCAGGTGTGTGTGATGAGACAAATTTTTCCCTGACTGCATAGTAAAAGTTATTTATTTTTTTCCTGCAGTGAACAAAGTCCGCACACGATGGAGCTCGATAAAGGACCGCTTCAACACTGATGTTCGTGCAGAGGGACAGGTTCGCAGTGGTTCAGCAGCAAGGGCCAGAAGGAAATATCGCTCTATCGCGAGTTGGCGTTCCTGAGACCGGTCCTTGCCAGCAGAGCGTAAGTTTTACAAAATTTTTTTATTTTTCATAATCCGTGCTTTTCTATTACACAGCTGATGCTTCTTGTAAATGCATTATAGTAATGTTTTTCTTTTCTTTCCACAGCACCTGGAGCAGCACCATGCAGCCTGTCCCTGAAGCGGTCCTTCCTCGGACGACTTGGACCCGTCCCAGCCATCCGACAGCCCGGAAGCAACTTGCAGGTCAGCAACACGGACATCTGGTGACCAGGAAGCTGGTCCATCAGGTGTTCCCCTGTCCCCGGTCTCTGCCACTGGTTATGTGGGCACTTCCGCCAGCGGCAGAGGGCCTTGGACAGGAATATCTTGCCCGAGTACATGCACTTGAGCGAGGCCTTTCATGGCAGTATGAAGTCGCTGTCAGGCACAGTGGAAAGCGTTTTTTCACTGATGGAACGGGGTTTTACCCACATGGATCACCGCTTCAACTGTGTCGACCAGCGGCTTGATAGGCTGGAGGCCGACCTCAACAGACCAGCGCACCATTTTTTCAGTAAAATTGAACGGGGCATGGCGGAACACCTTAGTCCTGAGCAACAGCTGAGTGTGTTGCAGGCCTGCAACACTGCTTCCTTGCAGGCTATGCAGCAGAATCGGTATGTGCAGCAGTCAGTGGTTGCATAGCCAACTGTGCCACCACTGACTCGCCACACATCACTACTGACTTCTGCTGCATACCACTGCACGGCCACCAGTATTCCGAGTCACCACTACACCACCACAAGTCTGAGTACTGCTGGACACTCCACCGTCGCCACCACCATGGCAAGCGCTGCTCCTGTCTGGAGCACCACCACACCACAGACACTGGTCCGCAGTCTTGGACTCCCGCCACCACAGTACCTGCTTGGGCCACCGCCCCCACTTCTCCTTCCAGGAGTACCGCCACCAGTCAGCAACAGTTTAGGAGCACAGATGCCACTTCTCCGTCTAGGAGTACCGCCACCACTCAGCAACAGTTTAGGAGCACAGATGCCACTTCTCCTTGGAACACCGCCACCACTTGTCCTCTTCTGAGCACCGCCACCACTTCTCCTTCTCCCACCACCGCCACTGACACCACAGAGCATGAGACAGGTGACTGACATTCACTGTTTTATGTATCAAGGCCACGGTCCACCAGCTCAAGGCGGTCACACAGAAGTCGTTCCATGCAAGGGCCTCCTGCCCCCAAAAAGAAAAAAAAACAAAACTTTGTTTGTCCATCCCCCTCTCCTCCTAATGTGTCTCAACCTGCCTCTACTTCCATGTCTGACCTTCCTTCACCCACTAGTTTCGTCACCCCTTCCCCTCGAACCCCTTCCTTGCTTTCCAGCCGTTCTTCATCTCTGCACACCCCCAGAGTATCCAAACCTCCACCTAAACGTAATACGCAATAAAAATGTGTGGTTCCTGTTGTACAAAATAAATGTGCAAATCTGCTTTTAGTAAATCCGGTTTGATTAATGTGTCTTTCGCCGCCTACACCCACTGCGCCGTACACACACTGCGCCGTACACACACTGCGCCGTACACTTTTCGTTTTTGACTACACATCACTCCAGGAATTACATGTTTCTTGTGTCTTTCATGGAGATATGTGTAGTCCAAAACGAAAATATATGACTTGTATTTTCGCCACCAGTCTCTCTGTCTACTAATATTGCACATATTGAATAGAGGATGGTGTTGAGTGCAAGGCATAGCTATTTTACCTTGCCAGGTATCCTAAAAAGTTAAATGAGTCTGGTGTGTTTTTACCATCATTTGACTTTGTGATACAAGGCCAGGGATTCTAGATATACCTTGTAATTAACCACATCCTCTATTCAATGTGTCTTGAATAAACTGAGGAGATGATGGTGAAAATACATGTTAGGCCGGCGTCACACTGCCGAGTTTGATGTGAGTTAGTCGCACGACTTTCTCGCATCAACACCCGGCACGGCCGCCCGCTCTCGTACTCGAGTGTGCAGCTGTATGTATTTCTATGCTGCCGCGCACTCGGGTCCGAGAGCGGGCGGCCGTGCCAGGTGTTGATGCGAGAAAGTCGTGCGACTAACTCGCATCAAACTCGGCAGTGTGACGCCCACCTTATATGTACAATCCCCTGGCCTTGTATCATTACTATCTCACCTGGGCAGGTGAATCCACATGAGTTGTAACCTGCAGCGTCGCTTCAGTCTGCATCTATTTCAAGCATACTATCGCGATGCTGCAGTTTATAACTCATGTGTTCACCTGCCCAGGTGTGATACATTCTGAAGTGAGGATGCGTTATTTGGGGCATCACCACTTCAGCATGACACCAGGCCTGGGGATTGTAGAAGATGTATAATGTTTATCATCTCTCCAGTGTGCGTTCAAAATCAAGTCACAGTGATGATACTACAAATAATATTTATAGTCACATGGTCAGGTGTAATAAAGAGTGACAGATGTAGTGCATCCACAAATCACTATTTGTAACATCAGGCCAGGTGACACAAATATTAGTTGTTTCATCTCCACCGTCGCTGCAAATTAAACCCAAACTGGAGAGATGATAAAGGTTATACAACTTGTGTGTGTGTGTGTGGATGTATAGTCACCTGGTCAGGATTACTAGTAAATTCATGATGCACAAAAAACACAGCATCATGAATTCACTGGTGAACCTGGCCAGCTGATTATTGTATTTGAGTGTAAAAACACAGACTGCACTCAGTACAGGTATAAACACAGGTATTTTATTAACATACAGACAAGAACACTTTTTTTTTTTTTTACACCATTTGTTCTTGCCATTCCACCCGTCCTACATCTGACATGAAGTAGGCTGCAAATTGGTCCCTCATTTGGCAGACTTCAACAGAAGACTTGAGAGGGTGCTGAGTGAACTCAGGCAATGGGTTAGGAGCTGCATCATCAAGTTCAAAGTTTGGGTGCTCTTCAGCCATCACAAAATTATGTAGAACCACACAGGCCTTCACGACTTCATCCACTGTTTCCAGTTTCAGATGAATGGCTGTGCCCAGAATGCGCCATCTGGAAACAAGTATACCGAAGGCACACTCGACAGTTCTTCTGGCCCTGGTCAGCCTGTAATTAAATATTTTTTTGGTGTGGTCCAAGGCCCGGCTGGAGTATGGTTTGAGCAGGTGTTGGCACATCTGGAATGCCTCATCCCCAACCATGACAAATGGCAGTGGGGGACCTTCGGTGTGGGGAAGAGGCCGTGGCATGGGGAAATTAAACTGGTTTCCATACAACCTCCGGCCCATGTCCGAGTTCTTAAAAGCCTGGGAGTCATTTCCACGGCCAAATGCCCCAATGTCCACTGCAACAAACATACAGTCTCCATCAGCAATGGCCATGAGAACTGTAGAGAAGTACTTCTTGTAATTGTAGTACTCGAGCCTGTTCTTTTGGGTTTGATGATGCGGATGTGTTTCCCATCAACTGCTCCCAAACAGTTGGGGAAATTGCAGGTTGTCCAGAATTTTTCAGCTATTTCTAGCCACTTTTCGGTGGTGGGCAGGGGCATAAATTCCGGACAGAGAACAGTCCACAATGCCCGGCAGGTGTCCACAACAATTCCTGACAAGGTGGAGATACCAATCCGGTACTGGAAGTGAAGTGAAGACAGGCTCTCTCCAGTAGCCAGGAATCTGAGAAAGAAAAACAATACATATTATTGTATATGTTTTTTTAAAACATTTAACTAAAGAGAAAAAAAAGTACATGGCATACAAATAATTCTGCAGGTCTTTGTTTACTAGATGGCAGAACAATAATTCTGGCAGCTTTGGAATAGTACATGGCAGAACAAATAAAATGATGCAGGCATTGGTTGAGCAATCTTACGTTTCGTAATGTCACCAGGAGTCTTTCCTCCGGAGGAATCGCATGACGGAGCTGTGTGTCCTGTCTTCGGATGAATTGTTGGAGCCAAGCAAGTAAATCCATGAAGCTTTGTTGTGACATCCGGGTATAGTCGGTAAATTTCTCAGGGTTTGCCTGCAGCTCGCTATACAGGGTGTGGTACCCACAAACGCCGCTGCCGTCTTTGCTGTCTCTCTCTCTCTCCCTTTCTTCATGGCAAGCCACTGCATAAGCCTGAGCAATCGCGATGTCCAGATCCAAGTTGAAGTGGAAAATCTTCCAGCGCAGATCCATGTTCACAAAGGAAAATGCAAGCAAATGTGAAGAATGGCTGTGAACAGGCTCTATATAAAGATTTCACATAAGACACGCCCACTGGTGTCCTGTTGGTGGAGTCAGCTGCAAGAATTTTTCAAGGATTTTCCTCCTGTGAAATGCGCCGAAAAAACGCAAACGCATGCAAAACGCTTGAAATCGCATGCAATTGCTGCGTTTTTTTCAGCAATGCGCACACTTAAGTGACTAAATATCGCAGCGATTACAAGAGTTTGCACGCTTTTTTAATGCGTTTTATGTGCGCTCGAAACGCAGCGCTAAAAAACGCAAGTGTGAAAGTAGCCTTAAACACATGCTAAAAAGGAAGAAAGAAATGTTTATCAAATGGAAAGAGGGAGGCATATCTAAAGAAGAATATAAAGCTGTCTGCAAAACCTGCAGGGCAAGAATCAGATTAGCTAAAGCTGACAATGAATTGAGGCTTGCAAGAGAAGTCAAAAGCAACAAAAAAGGATTTTGGGGATATGTCAAAAGTAAAAGAAAAGTCAAAGATGCTATAGGATTTTTACAGGATGAATATGATCAAATGGTAAGACAGGATGTTGAGAAGGCCGAACTTTAAAATTCCTATTTTGCATCTGTTTTCTCTCAGAAAGGAAATGTAACATCAACTGATCTTCACTGTCCTATTAAGAGAATAGAAGAATCCAGGATATCTATAAACAGAAAAATAGTGAGGAAACACTTAACTAATCTAAATGAATTCAAGTCTCCAGGTCCAGATGAATATCACCCCAGAGTACTGAAAGAGATAGCAGTAGAAATTCTTGAACCACTCTCCATAATCTTTGAAAATTCTTGGAGAACAGGGGAAGTCCCAGAAGACTGGAGAAGAGCAAATGTTGTTCCCATCTTCAAAAAGGGGAAGAAGGTGGACCCAGGGAACTACAGGCCAGTGAGTCTGACTTCTATACCAGGAAAGATCTTTGAACAAATTATTAGACAACATGTATGTAAGTACCTGGATAAGAATGAAGTGATTAAACAGAGTCAGCATGGGTTTGCAACTAAGAAGTCATGTCAGACGAACTTAATTTCCTTCTATGACAGAATCACTGACTGGGTGGATCAGGGAAATGCTGTAGATATAGTATATCTTGACTTCAGCAAAGCATTTGACAAAGTATCTTACACAATCCTTATTGAAAAAATGACTAAGTATGAAATGGACAAGGGAACTGTTAGGTGGATTCATAACTGGCTTAGTGATCGGACCCAAAGAGTGGTCGTAAATGGCTGCACATCCAGTTGGAAGAATGTCTCAAGTGGGGTACCACAGGGCTCTGTTCTGGGCCTTGTATTGTTCAACATCTTTATCAATGATTTAGATGAAGGAATTGAATGTAAGCTGATTAAATTTGCTGATGACACAAAGCTAGGAGGGGTAGCTAATACTAGGGAAGAGAGAGAGAGGATTCAAAAAGACATAAATAAACTGGAGCAGTGGACAGCAACTAACAGAATGGTTTTTAACAAGGAAAAATGCAAAGTACTACATCTGGGCAATAAAAATGAAAAAAGCATATACAAAATGGGAGGAATAGGGCTAAGCAATAGCACAAGTGAAAAAGACTTGGGTATACTAATTGATCACAGACTGAACATGAGTCAACAGTGTGATACAGCAGCAAAAAAGGCAAATACAATTCTGGGATGTATCAACAGAAGCATACAGTCTAGATCACGTGAGGTCATTATTGCCCTCTACTCCTCTTTGGTCAGATGTCATCTGGAACACTCTGTCCAGTTTTTGGCACCACATTTTAAAAAAGACATAAAAAAACTGGAGCAAGTTCAGAGAAGAGCGATCAAAATGGTGACCGGTCTGCAAACCATGTTCTATGAGGAACGGTTACAGGATTTGGGAATGTTTAGCTGCTAAAGAGAAGACTGAGAGGAGACTTAATACCTGTATACAAATACCTCAAGGGCTGTCACATTGTAGAGGGATCATCATTATTCTCATTTGAACAAGGAAAGACTAGAAGCAATGGGATGAAACTGAATGGGAGGAAGCACAGATTAGATATTAGAAAAAACTTTTTGAGAGGGTGATCAGTGTTATGTTTTGGTAGCTGAGGAGTGCAGGTAAAAAGGCAATGTCAAGGTAAAATGTAATTTTCTACTATACTTTTATATTCATAGTGTGTATATATGTCTTGTTATTTTGATATGTCAAGATAAACACAAAGTTTCCCTTAAATGAGTATTATTCAGATTGAAAGATATTTATACTTGAGAGTCCTCAGTGGTTGATACCTTTTAATGGCTAACTGAAAAGATGGTAACGAATTGCAAGCTTTCGAGACTACTCAGGTCTCTTCATCAGATTGAAACTTATTTTAAGATAATGTTAGTATCTGCTGGTGTCTGTCTCCATCTTGTGTCCTATCACTGTATTACACTAACTTGAACTGGATCCACTGAAATGACCCCCACCTTTGGAGAATGGAGGAACCACATGATACACGAGAACAATAGAATCTTTCTTCAAGAAATGAAACTAAAGATGACAACATGATCAAGGAGGACTTAGAAGAAGATCTAAGGACCAATTAGGATGACCAGATGCTAGACGTGTACATATATGGACATGTTCAGTATACCTCCTTCCCCAATCCCTCCCTTACTCCACCCTAATGTCCTGTGTAGATAATCTTATGTATGTGAAAATAAAGCTTAGAACTTGCCCTGGTGGTCGCCTATAAGCACCATATGAAGCATGGTCTAAGACTGAACCAGCCTAATTGTCTGACTCATTCTTATCCTGGTACCACATGCTTGTAATCCAATTTGGCGTGACTGGAGGATGAGTGGTTTGTCGTTACGACCCCGACAGCAATACACCAGAGAGGTTGGAATCTACTGGATTGCAGTACCCTGACTAACCACCACAACTAAAGGCAGCCGTGGAGCGTACCTACGTTGGTCCTTGACGCATCGTCACAGCCTGAGAGGTTAACTACACCTAAAGATAGAAGGAGGAAAGCTATGTGCCCCGGAGCAGATCCCCAAAGAACATAGGAAGCCCCCAAACATGGCGGTTAGACAAGAGGAAATACAGACACAGACAGAAAATAGTATGAGCAAACGTTGGGGCCCAATCTTCCTAGACAGAAAAGGATAGGAAGGACACTTACTGCAATCCAAAAAACCCTAAAAAATACCAACTCTACTAATTGCAAAAACACCTGAGATCACACGACCTCTACCACCTAAATTAGTTCTCTGGTGTAACAAAACTAAGCCACAGCCACTGAAAAAACTGGAAAAGGCAAATGAACAAATAACAGTGGCTCCAGAAGAACTGAGAGGAGCCCAAGCACCCCGGGGGGAGGGGGGGGGGAGACCTGGCTAACCTCACAGAAATGCAGAGAAATATGCAAATGGTAAGCACAAAAACAAAAAACAGAAAATATCTTATCTGAGAGCAGGAGAATAGGCAAGACTCAGCAAGCTTCCAAGTGAACCAGGAACCACAGTTGAGACAAGAACTATTGATCACCGGCAACCATGATGGGAGGGAACCTCCCTTATATAAGACCAGTCTGTAACTCCTGATTGCCAATCCCCATTGAATGGCTCAGCACTGTTTGCAACCACCAGAGGGAGCTTCCGCTCAGAATTCATTTCTAACACATTCACAACAGATCAGTGAATGGAACAGGCTGAAAAAACAGGTAATCACATACAGAATAATTCCCAAATAGTGTATTACATAAACACAATAGGACCCACAAAAATCCCTCCCTTCTTACCCCCCCACCCTCACCCGACAAAGAAAAACTCTCTTCTCTCTCGATGCATTTGGTCTCTCACAGCCAGAGTTCTCTAGTTATATCCTCCCCAATGCGCTCATCCATGTTAATCTAGAAGGAGCCAACCCGGGTGTGTCCAACCAAGGCGCCCATATATCCTCCCATTTCTTAATTGTTCTTCTCTTTTGGTACACATATTTCTCCAGATCTATGTTATTATTAACTGCATCAGTAACTTCCGTGATTGTGGGTACAGAAGATCCCTTCCAGTGAGCCGCCACTCTCTTACGAGCTTGATATAATATTCGTGAGACTACCAGCTGGTGTCCCTCTGAGAGCGGCAAATTCTCCACTCGACTCAGGAGAGCCATTTTGGGGTCTAGTACCATTTGACATTGATAGACAGTATTAAGTAAATCAGTCACATCTCCCCAAAACCTACGTAGCCGGGGACAGTTCCAGGTCATGTGTATCAGATCCGCATTGGGCATTCCACACTTCCAATAATCAGCCTCTCTAGCATATCCCATTTTCAACAGTCGTACAGGAGTTCGATAAACCCGATGAAGAAAAAAAAAGATGTGACACTCTCTGCGCCTCGCTAACCGAGATTTTTGTGACTTCTTGCAATGCATCTTCCCATTCATCATCTGTTAAATCATCTACATCAACTTGCCACTTATTCTTCAATGCCTCCAAGCTTGCCACTTTCTTTTCCAACATTGTTGCATATATCATGGATATAACACCTCTTGATCCTCCTCTCCCCACTACTCTATCCAACAGCGGAGTAATGGAAGTCTTCAAACAGAGGCTGGACAGACATCTGTCTGGGATGATTTAGTGACTTCTGCTTTGAGAAGGGGGTTGGACCAGATGACCCAGGAGGTCCCTTCTAACTCTACCATTCTATGATTCTATGATTCTTTGAAATCTAGTTATGGCATTTATTTTATATATATAAGAAAGTTTTGGACTTTTCTTTTAATAAATTACTGCAACGTTGATTTCTTAGTGAATTTATTCAGTTTCATCATCTTATTTAATTATTTTTAGATTTTAATAATGTTTGAATAAAGATAAAAAACTGATATCTCCACATGTCAAGAAAAACATATCACAAGGGTTTTTCATACAATTTTACAGATGATTTTACAGATGATCACAAGTAATTTAAAAACATTAAAAAATTAAAAAAAGTAAAACAAAAAAATTCTTATTGGATGATATTGCATCTAGATAAAATGATGTTAAAAGGGTATTCCCATATGCTAATATTATCACACCTTCTATATTTTGAGACACGATCTAGATGGAAATACCCCTTTAAAGCATTTCTCACATTCCAAACAGCAATGTGGTTTCCGCTCTGGGAATTCTCTGATGAGTTTCAAAATTTGATTTTCTTGTAAAACATTTTATACATATAGAACATCAAAATGGCATCTCTCCTGTATGACTTCTTTGATGTTTGTAAAGACTCGATTTTTGAGAAAAATGTTTCCCACATTCTGAGCACGAATACGGCTTCTCACCTGTGTGAATTCTCTGATGTTTAACAAGACTTGATTTTTGGGCAAAACATTTCCCACATTCTGGACATGAATACGGCTTCTCTCCCGTGTGAATTCTCTGATGTGTCAGAAGGTTTGATTTTTTTAAAAAGCATTTTCCGCATAGTGAACATGAAAATGGCTTCTCTCCTGTGTGACTTCGATGATGATGCCTAAGACTGGCCTTCGTAATAAAAGATTTCCCACATTCTGTGCATGAATACGGCTTCTCTCCTGTGTGAATTTTCTGATGTTTTACAAGATCTGATGGATGTGTAAAACATTTCCCACATTCTGAACATGAAAACGGCCTCTCTCCTGTGTGAATTTTCTGATGTTTAGCAACATCTGATTTACCTTTAAAACACTTTCCACAGTCTGAACATGAATATGGTTTCTCTTCTGTATGAATTTTTTGATGTTTAACTAGATCAGATTTACCTGTAAAGCGCTTCCCACATAGTAAACATAAATACGGCTTCTCCCCTGTGTGAATTCTTTCATGCCTAACAAGACTTGACTTATCTGTAAAAGACTTCTCACATAGCAAACATGAAAATGGCTTCTCGCCTGTGTGAAATCTTTCATGTATAACAAGACTTGATTTATCTGTAAAGCTTTTAGCACATACTGAACAGGAGTACGGCTTCTCCCCAGAGTGAATTCTTCTGTGTGCATAAAGACTTGAGTTTTTTGTGAAGTGTTTTCCACACTGATTACATTGAAACCTTTTCTGACCTGTGCTTGTGGTAGGCTCTTCATGGTTAGAATGATTAGGTGTTAGATCTATACTGTGAAGTCCTGAATTTACATTAATGGTAATGACGTTTTGCTTTAGGTCTTCATCTTCATAATTTAACAATGCCATGAAGTTTCCCACAGAATTCCGGATGCGATTTCCTGTTAAGATTTAACATGGATTTTATAAGTTTTCTTTTCAAGCCGATGTAGATATTCAGAACATTACTACTCGGCTGAAGCAAACATGGTAATTTTTTATGCGCTAAAAACAATTTGTAATCACTGGAAGCCTAACTGTGCCTCTGTAGTTCTAAATGTACTGATCTATGCCGAAGGATGTTTTTTTACCGGGAAATTTAACCCCTCTCTGCCATCAGACGTACTATTCCGTCCATGTGACCCTGGACCTAATTCCCATGGACGGAATAGTACGTCATGGGCGATCAGCTGCGCTCCCGGGTGGAGCGCAGCTGATCGCCGCCGGGTGTCAGCTGTATATCACAGCTGACACCCAGCACTATGTGTCAGGAGCGGTCACAGACCGCTCCCGGCAAATTAACCCCTGGCACACCGCGATCAAACATGATCGCGGTGTGCCCCGGGCACAGGGGAGGATCGCGCAGGAAGGGGGCTCCCTGCGCGCTCCACTGAGACCCTCAGAGCAGCGCGATGTGTCGCGCTTTTTTCCCGAGGGTCTGTCCTCCCTCCAGGTCCCCGGATCCAAGATGGCGCCGGGGTCCTGCAGGGAGGCGGCTTTCTCAGTGCCTGCTGAGAGCAGGCGCAGAGGAAGCCTGCAGCGATGCCAGAGCGATCGCTGGTGTGACAGTGTGCTGTGCACACTGTCACACCAGCGATCTGATAAAATACTGTGATGTCCCACCCTGGGACAAAGTAAAAAAGTAAAAAAAATAAAAATAAAAAGTGGTAAAAAAATCATCAAAAAAAAAAAAAATATTCCCCAATAAATTCATTTCTTCCTGTAAATAAAAAAAACAAAACAATAAAAGTACACATATTTGGTATGCCGTGTCTGTAACGACCCCCCCTATAAAACTGTCCCACTAGTTAACCCCTTTAGTGAACCCCTTAAAAAAAAAAAAAAAACTAAGCAAAAAATCAATGCTTTATCATCAAACCGCCAAACTAAAAGTGGAATAACACGCGATCAAAAAGACGGATATAAATAAACATGGTACCGCTGAAAACGTCATCTTGTCCTGCAAAAAACGAGCCGCCATACAGCATCATCAGCGAAAAAATAAAAAAGTTATAGCTCGCAGAATAAAGCGATGCAAAAATAAAGATTTTTTATATAAAATTGCGCCAAAACATAAAAAAATGATATAAATGAGGTATCGCCGTAATCGTACTGACCCGAAGAATAAAACTGCTTTATCAATTTTACCACACGCGGAACGGTATAAACGCCTCCCCCAAAAGAAATTCATGAATTGCTGATTTTTGTTCATTCTAACCTCCCAAAAATCGAAATAAAAAGCGATCAAAAAATGTCACGTGCTCAAAAATGGTACCAATAAAAACGTCACCTCGTCCTGCAAAAAATAAGACCTCACATGACTCTGTGGGCCAAAATATGCAAAAATTATAGCTCTCAAAATGTGGTGATGCAAAAAACTACTTTTTGCAATAAAAAGCGTCTTTTAGCGTGACAGCTGCCAATCACAGAAACCCGCTATAAATAGTAAATCAAACCCCCTTTATCACCCCCTTAGTTAGGGAAAAATAATAAAATTAAAAAATTGTATTTGTTTCCATTTTCCCATTAGGGTTAGGGTTGCGGCTAAAGTTGGGTTAGGGTTGGCGCTAAAGTTAGTATTAGAGTTATGGTTGGGATTAGGGTTAGGTGTGTGTTAGGGTTAGGTTTGTGGTTAGGGTTGGGACTAGGGTTAGGGGTGTGTTGGGGTTAGGGTTGGAGTTAGAATTGGGGTGTTTCTGCTGTTTAGGCACATCAGGGGCTCTCCAAATGTGACATGGCGTCTGATCTCAATTCCAGCCAATTCTGCGTTGAAAAAGTCAAACGGTGCTCCTTCACTTCTGAGCTCTGCCATGCGCCCAAACAGTAGTTTACCCCCGCATATGGGGTATCAGCGTACTCTGGACCACAAGAGTTATTGTGCAATTTGTCCTATTTCTTATTTTACCCTTGGGAAAATAAAAAACTGGGGCTGTATGTTATAAATTTTCTGTGAAGCACTTGGGGCTTCATAGCGCTCACCACACTTCTAGATAAGTTCCTTGTGGGGTCTATTTTCCAAAATGGGGTCACTTGTGGGGGGTTTCCACTGTTTAGGCGCATCAGGGGCTCTCCAAATGCGACATGACGCCCCCAGTCCATTCCATCAAAGTCTGCAATCCAAAACGTCACTACTTCCCTTCCGAGCCCAGACGTGCACTCATACAGTCGTTTTCTCACACATGTTGGGTATCAGCGTACTCAGGACAAATTGGACAACAAATTTTGGGGTCCAATTTCTCCTGTTACCCTTGTGAAAATAAAATATTGGGGGCGAAAAAATCATTTTTGTAAAAAAAAAAGGATTTTTTATTTTTAAAGCTGTACGTTATAAACTTCTGGGAAGCACTTCGGGGTTCAAAGTGCTCACCACACATCTAGATAAGTTCCTTGTGGCGTCTATTTTCCAAAATGGGGTCACTTGTGGGGAGTTTCCACTGTTTAGGCACATCAGGGGCTCTCCAAATGCGACATGACGCCCCCAGACCATTCCATCAAAGTCTGCAATCCAAAACGTCACTACTTCCCTTCCGAGCCCCGACGTGCGCCCATACAGTAGTTTACTCCCACATATTGGGTATCAGCGTACTCAGGACAAATTGGACAACAACTTTTGGGGTCAATTTCTCCTGTTACCCTTGTGAAAATAAAATATTGGGGGCGAAAAAATCATTTTTGTAAAAAAAAAAAAGATTTTTTATTTTACGGCTATACGTTATAAACTTCTGTGAAGCACTTTGGGGTTCAAAGTGCTCACCACACATCTAGATAAGTTCCTTGAGGGGTCTAGTTTCCAAACTGGTGTCATTTGTGGGGGTTTCCACTGTTTAGGCAGATCAGGAGCTCTCCAAACACGACTTTGGGCATCCCCCAAATTCTGCGTTGAAAAAGTCAAACCGCGATCCTTCCCTTCCAAACTCTGCCATGCACCCAAACAGTGGTTTACCCCCACAATATGGGGTATCAGCGCACTCAGGACAAATTGCACAATAACTTTTGGAGTCTTGTTACCCTTGGGAAAATAAAAATTGGGGTGAAAAGATCAATTTTGTGGAAAAAATATGATTTTTTAATTTTACGGCTCTACGTTATAAACTTGTGTGAAGCACTTGGGGGTTCAAATTGCTCACCAAAGATCTAGATAAGTTCCTTAGGGGTCTAGTTTCCCAAATGGGGTCACTTGTGGGGGTTTCCACTGTTTAGGCACATCAGGGACTCTCCAAATGCAACATGCGTCCAATCTCAATTCCAGCCAATTTTGGTTGGAAACAGTCAAATGGTGCCCTTCCATTCCGAGCTCTGCCACATATGGGTATCAGCGTACTCAGGACAAATTGGACAACAACTTTTGAGGTCCAATTTCTCCTGTTACCTATGGGAAAATAAAAAATTAGTGACTAAGAGATAATTTTTGTGGGAAAAAAATAGGATTTTTTATTTTCATGCCCGGGCATTATAAACTTGTGTGAAGCACTTGGGGGTTCAAAGTGCTCACCAAAGATCTAGATAAGTTCCTTAAGGGGGTCTAGCTTCCAAAATGGGGTCACTTGTGGGGGGTTTCCACTGTTTAGGCTCATCTGGGGCAGTACAAACGAACATGACCCCCATCAATGTTTGCATTCCAAAACGTTACTGCTTCCTTTCCAAGCCCTGCCGTGCGCCCAAACAGTTCCCCCCCCACATATGGGGTATCAGCGTACTCAGGACAAATTGGACAACAACTTTTGGGGCCCAATTTCCTTGGGAAAAATCAAAAATTTGGGACTAAAAAATCATTTTTGTGGAAAATTGTTTTTTTTTTTTTTTTCACACCAGGCATTATAAACTTTTGTGAAACACTTTGGGGTTCAAAGTGCTCACAACAGATCTAGATAAGTACTTTAGGGGGTCTAGTTTCCAAAATGGTGTCACTTGTGGGGGGTTTCCACTGTTTAGGCGTATCAGGGGCTCTCCAAACACGACATGGCGTCCAATCTCAACTCCAGCCAATTTTAGTTTGAAAAAGTCAAACGCGCTCCTTCCCTTACGAGCTCTGCCGTGCTGCCCAACAGTGGTTTTCCCCCACATATGGGCTATTGGCGTACTCAGGAGAAATTGCACAACAACCTTATCTGTCCATTTTCTCCTTTTACCCTTGTGAAAATAAAAAAAAGTTTGTAAAAGATCATTTTTGTGGCTAAAAAGTTAAATATTAATTTTTTCCTTCCACGTTGCTTCAGCTCCTGTGAAGCACCTGAAGGGTTAATAAACTTCTTGAATGTGGTTTGAGTACCTTGAGGGGTGCAGTTTTTAGAATGGTGTCACTTTTTGGTATTTTCTGCTATATAGACCCGTCAAAGTGACTTCAAATGTGAGGTGGTCCCTAAAAAAATGGCTTTGTAAATTTTGTTGTAAAAATGAGAAATCACTGGTCAACTTTTAACCCTTATAATTTCCTAACAAAAAAAAAATTGTGGTTCCAAATTGTGCTGATGTAAATAGTAACATGTGGGAAATGTTATTTCTTAACTATTTTGTGTGACATATTTCTCTGTTTTAAGGGAAAAAAAATTCAAAGTTTGAAAATTGCAAAATTTTCGCCATATTTGTGTTTTTTTCAAAAATAAACGCAAGTTATATCGAAGAAATTTTACTTCTAACGTGAAGTACAATATGTCACGAGAAAACAATCTCAGAATCGCGAAGATCCGTTGAAGCGTTCCAGAGTTATAACCTCATAAAGAGACAGTGGTCAGAATTGTAAAAATTGGCCCGTCATTAACGTGCAAACCACCCTTGGGGGTGAAGGGGTTAAGGATACGGTATATCCGATTTCTTGAGTACGTGCTGAACCCTCCACAAACAGTGAAGGCAGCGTTCCGGCCGGACACATCTGCTCTGACACTCGTTTGAAGAAATCTGCCGCCCTATGCTTGTGTCATGTCACCAAAAACGGACAATGTTTTTTGTAAGGATTCCTAAACGATGGTCCAGAATTTGTTATGTGAACTGACTGATAACAATGAGCCAGAGTCTCACTGATGCTGGTTTTGCAGAGATCTCGGACATTTTGTGGAGATCTCACATGGTCACAATTCTTTTAATCATTAATTCTCTTGAGACCTGAAGCACTGTCTTTCAAGGATTTTTTTATATAATTCACTTTTTCTTGTAGGTTTAAGGTGAAACGCCTAAACTGACTTTGCACATCCATCATTACATACCTGTGGTAACACTGACTTCAGCTTCCTCCTTCCCGTCACTCACACACGGCTGATCCCCCATCATCTCTTCTTCTGTCTCATCCTCTACTTTAATAATAATCAGATCTTCTGCCTGATGTATCAGATATAACATTCAGTATAATATAAGAGACAAGTGGAAAAATAAGAAACCACCAAAATCTATGACCGTGGGACTAGAAATGTCCTCCACAACTCATGGAGACCTGATACAGGGCTCAGCTCCACCAACCTGAAGACTCGCCGGGACATTGTGACCTTCCTCTGAACAGTCCTGGGGATTCGGAGCATGGGAACGTCTCTCTGGCGGATTTCTTTCTGTGAGTCCATCTGTGGGAAACACACAGTGACGGAATAGATTGTGTCATGTGATGATGAGTGGCAAGAATTTAATCACACAAAGTCACAATATCACAGTCCGGGAAGGCCTCAAGTACCACCCGCTTTGACCTTTGGAGTAAATAGCTCTCTGGTGCGCCCTATCGTCCGGACAATTACACGATCGGACGACGATCAACAGAGAAGGCTGCAGGCTGTTCGCACTACTAGGCCGGTTATCTGAAGACTTAACGGTGAGCGTACAGCATATACACCTCCGGATTCCAACACATGGGATATGTGTATAAACCCCTGTACGTTCACAGCTAACTCCACGATAACCCAAGACTACTCGCCGCTGCCGCCACCAATCAGTTATACAGGCCGATTGGACACTAGTTACACGTAGTGTATGGCTTAAAGGCATAGTTTACAAAAATGTGTTTATGAAAAATATACAAAAGATTTTACAAGGGGGACAAAACAATACAGTATAAACAGTTACATAAAATAAAAGGGATTAACAGAAAAACTTACTACGCCGATCGCAGAGACGATTCAGTTTAGTTGAAGGAGAGCGCTTTGATTGGCTGTTGCACGAAGGGATTCTTGCATACACGATATGTAACTCTCTACAGGAACCCAGATCATAATTCGGCTTGATCTTTTATCACATCTCTATGATGACCTCACGTGGGCTGGGTTGTGGGCTGCTCTCAGCCCTTCAGGATTTTATGAAATCCCTAATTATGCAATAACGCCTCACGGGGCTATCGCAGAAGTTCAAGAGCGATGCCACCTTTTTAGCGGGATTTTATCTTTACTTAGAGACTAAACATGGCCTAGTTGTTGGCAGTTATATCGCCGCTATGGCTTTGAGCCTTTTTGTGGGGTCATAGTTACAAGAAAATATGCATCTTTTTCCCTGGTTATCCCTGATGCCAAAAATGTATGTCTCATCAATATCGAATTTATACAAATTCCCATATTTATATTTTCTTTTAGAGACATACTGTCTGTCGCAGGTGCAAGACTTCTCTGGGAGGGACAAAGGTGTCTAGTGTACATGTAAAATATTTCCCTTGACTGGACAATGTATTTCCTGTGGACAAAAGGTTTCCTCCACTTTGCCATTTATGTGTAAATACAGGTTCCCTTTTGCTGTCCAACTCTCTGAAAAAACTTCTCCTGCCTCAATTACTTGTCTATTGTATAGCTCTTTGTCTGTGCACAATATACCTCCTCAAGGTCTTTGTCCTACAAGAGGCTCTTGCATGTTAATTAAGCTGTTTCACTATTCAATTTCCTACTTGTATTAGTTCATTGTATAAGTCTAAAGGTACTGCCACACTAAACAATCCCGCTAGCGATCACGATAACGACGCATACTAATGCGATCGCTAGCGGGATTGTTTCTATATCGCTAAGTGCGGCCACATTAGCGATATAATTAACGACCTATCGCCGTTAGCGATCTTCTTAACGACTTTAGCGGTACAAAAATACCGCTAAATCGCTAAGAAAAGGTGCCACACAGCGATATATTACTTACCCAGCGGAGCGCCGACGAGAAAATAGGTCCGGAACGATTCCAGCGACGAGCGAGATCACAGCAGGAAGCTCGTCGCTGGAAGCTGCCGCACTGAACAACATCGCTAACGGGATCGCTAAATAGTGAAGTTTTTTAGCGATCCCGTTAGCGATATTGTTCAGTGTGGCATACCCTTAAGAGACTGCTAGTTCCTATTCCCTTACTACAAATTGGAGAAAGAAAAAATGGAAGGAAAAAAGGGAGGGGAAAAAATAGAGGGAGGGGTGATATCGGGGACCTCAGATTTTTAATGTTTTCTATGACAATGAGATTGTGGAAGTAGCAGTAGGTGACGACAGAACAGACATGACAGTCTCCCCTCCTCACCCTGCTGATCGGTCCATACATCCATCGTTTCTTTGGCTTCATCGATAACCTCAACCTTAATATCAATCAGATCTTCACCCTAAAAAGAAAAATGTAAGATGAGCTCAGGTCCCATCACTTCATGATCAGATGTTGTGGGGGCTTCAGTGTCATCTACCTGATGATCCTCCGGGATGTTGTGATTCTCCTCTGGACAGTCCTGGGGACACAGAGGACGGGGACATCTCTCTGGTGGATTTCTCCTCCTGGATCCATCTGTGGAGACACAGACTGAATACATGACCTGCCGTGTATCTGTCTATATATGAGACACGTCTCTCAACACTAGTAACGCCATGTTTCTATGACGGGGTGCTCTGCACTTGCATTGGCTGCAAGACTGTAATGGCCAATGACTAAGAAAAAGAAGAGGAAAAGAAGAAGAAGAGCAAACAAATGGGCAGGAAGTCATCATTAGGCATCGGATAGAGTTCTGGATAAATATCCAAAAGCACAGCGGATGTCTTAATAGCACTGTCAACTAAAAAGACAAGAAGGTGCTGCCCTGTCATGGCGATGCCCCAGCTTACTTGAATGTCAAGAAGGGAACACAAAGTGAAGACCCTCATCAGTCAGAAGCTGTAGTATGGAAAATAGCTACTCCCAAGTTTCCTATCCACTGAATTGTTGGAGAAAGGAAAGTTCACCAGTAATTGGCTTTCGATAAGCTCAGGAGAAGCACGGAAAGAGACACAGAACAGGAATCTCTTAGATCGTCTGAGAGGGGTTGGCAACGTTTTGAGACCTATCCTATATAATATAATATTAATGAATGAGCCATTTAACCCTTTAAAAGACCAAGCCTATTTAAAGACCAAACAAATTGCCTTCAGTTACATCTAAATATTTCACATTGTACTCTTCAGTCCAGTACTCTTGTTGCCATTTTTCTGCACCCGGTTCCTATGTTTTGGGCATAAATGAGCTGCTTGGTCTTGTTTCCATGTAAAATGTTTGTTTTTTAGCAGCAATTCTTCAATGAATACCATTTCTGCCCAGACTTCTCCGAACCATAGAAGTGTGTAGCTGACAGGGCTTTGGAGTCGGTAAGCCAAACTACCGACTCAGACTTCTCAATTTCTCTGACTTCTGACTCCACAGACCCGGTCATTACTGATCACGGACATAAAGTGCAGCACAGATTCATCTCCACTAAAAGCCTAGATCCTTAGATCAGGAATAGAACATTTCATAACTTTCCCAAATCCTTATGGAAACATTTACAGCACATCCTGCACTGAACTACGGAGCCCAATTTATTACATATTTTAGGAATAGGAGTTGCACCATTTTATACCGACTACAACTCCACCAAAATGGACACTCACTCCACAGCCCCGGTAGCGGAGTTCCACCGATTGCTGCCAATTCTGAGCTGATGGCACAGCTGGACATCTTGCATATTAGAAGAAGGGAAGTATGAGGTCTTAAATCTGCTGCACTACGTTGCCGACTACTGCATCTATAGTCTTTGCCCATTTCTTGGTGTTTCTTCAAAAGATCTAGAACAGCACAGCATGAAACCCCAGTCTGCTGTGAAATCTTTGCCTGACAGAGACCTCACTGATGCAGTATAACTACCTGGTGTTTTGTTGCTGTGCTCAGTCTGGCATTTGGTTATGACTAGAGATGACCAAATTTGTTCGGGTCCCTGCTTATTCAACTAGCTATAGCGCTTACCGAATAAGGTGGAGCGGGAAACCGGACACCTAGACCATGCCAGCTGATCAGCTGTCCAGCGCCGCAGCTGCATGTGTCGCGGCTGTGTGGCAGTCACAACACAAGCATGTAGAGGCTGTGTGTTGGGCTCTTCATGGATGTGTTGTGACAGTGAAACAGCCGCGACACATGCAGCTGCGGAGCCGGACAGCTGATCAGCCTGCATGCTCCAGGCATCCGGTGTCATGGTTCTGGACGGGAATTCCTTTCTCCGTCCTGGACTTGCTGGGTTAACTTTGCATGGCCTCTCTTTGGTCTGGGGAGGGTTATATTAACCCGCCCTTGTGTTGGGGTCCTTGTCAGTGATACGTCTGTTCTCGGCTGAGCAGCTGACCTTGTTATACTCGCGTATACCGCTTGTTCTTGTGTGCTTGTTCTGTGTATGATTCGGCTTGTCCCTTGTTTTGTGTCTGAGCTCTGATTCTGTACCTCCACTATTCTCCGGTTCTGATCTCTGGCTTGCCCTCTGACTACTCCCTTGTCTATGCCGGTGGTTATTGCGTTCCTGTCCGGTTTCTGACTTCGGCTTGAATTTGACTATCCCTCAGTCTCATTCCCAGGACACTGCGTTATCCTCTGGTTATTGAACTCAGCTTGTCTGACCGCCCTCCGGACTCCGCCGGGTTCCGCTCTCATTCTCTCCCTCGTACGGGGGTTGGCCCCACCTCCAGCCACTCCCCCGGTGGTCACGTGTCTCAGGTCCTGTTGGCACTCAGCAGCAGCCACACGCATACTCTAGACACACTTCGGTGTGTTCCTCACATCCGGGTTCCCGCTGCAGCTTATTAGGTAAACGCTATAGCTAGCTGAATAAGCAGGGACCCGAACAAATTCGGTCATCTCTAGCTATCACCTGTGACATGAAACTGTTCTCCAACCTCACCTTAGCAGCAGTTTAGATATTCATCGCCCACTTTTAAGCCTCCCAAATAGCTGTGTCTGTTTCTGTTAATTTCTGTGTTTACCCCACATATAAAAATCTTGATCATTATCACCTATTCTGCAGAACTGGACTCAGATCTGACTATAATCCAACAAACTGTCTGACAGCAAGTGAAAACTGACAAAGAAGAGTTGATACAGGCGCTGGGGCTCACCAAATACGGATGGGATTTACATTTCATTTTTGTTCATTCACTTTGCATTTTCTTAATTAATAAAATTAAATATTAACCCTTCATTTTTTAAAGCTTCTTACTCTGCAGCTTTTTTCCACATCTGCCTAAAACATTTGCACAGATCTGTACAGTCATGGCCAAAAGTTTTGAGAATGACACAAATATTATATTTTCACATGATCTGCTGCCCTCTGGTTTTTATGTGTGTTTGACAGATGTTTTTATCACAGACAGAAATATAATAATTGTAAACATATGAGTAACAAAAGCTTATATTGACAGAATGAGTTAATGCAGCAAGTCAATATTTGCAGTGTTGACCCTTCTTCTTCAGGACCTCTGCAATTCTCCCTGGCATGCTCTCAATCAACTTCTGGACCAAATCCTGACTGATAGCAGTCCATTCTTGCACAATCAATGCTTTCATTTTGTCAGAATTTTTAGGTTTTTGTTTGTCCAGCCGTCTCTTGATGATTGACCACAAGTTCTCAATGGATTAAGATCTGGGGAGTTTCCAGGCCATGGACCCAAAATACGGATTTTTGTGTTACTCACCGTAAAATCCTTTTCTCCGAGACGCTCATTGGGGGACACAGGACTGTGGTGTATGCTACTGCCGCTAGGAGGCTGACACTAAGTAAACATAAAAAAAGGTTAGCTCCTCCTCCGCCGTATACACCTCAGCACTGGCCGCAGGCAAACCCAGTTTAGTGCAAAAAGCAGTAGGAGGCTAAAAAATAAATCAAGAGTTAACACAGATACAGTAATCCGAAGAAAAAACTGCTGATACCAACTTAAGGAGAATAGAGTTAACTCAATATAAAGCCAGCCGGCTATAAGGGAGGGTGCTGTGTCCCCCAATGAGCGTCTCGGAGAAAAGGATTTTACGGTGAGTAACACAAAAATCCGTATTTCTCCTTCGTCTCATTGGGGACACAGGACTGTGGGACGTCCCAAAGCAGTCCCTTGGGTGGGAAATCGACTCCACAGTGTAATTTATAACAGGCATTGCCTATAGGTGCGCAACCGCGCCCTGAAGAATCCTTCTACCCAGACTGGCATCTGCAGAAGCCTGGGTATGGACATTATAATGCTTGGAAAAAGTATGCAAACTGGACCAGGTTGCTGCTTTACAAACCTGTTCCACCGAAGCCTGATGCCGAAGGGCCCAGGAGGCACCCACCGCTCGGGTGGAGTGAGCCCTGATCCCTGCGGGAACTACCGCGCCTCTGATGCGGTAAGCCTCCTGAATGGCTAACCGAATCCACCTAGCCAAGGTTGATTTAGAGGCAGCGAGTCCCTTCCTGCGACCCTCAGGGAGAACAAACAGCGTGTCCGTCTGCCGAAAGGACGCCGTCCGAGAAACATATCTCCTGAGTGCTCTCACCAGATCCAGCGTATGGAGAGCCTTCTCCACTCGGTGCGTCGGAGCTGGGCAAAATGAGGGCAAAACAATGTCCTCATTAATATGAAAAGAGGACACGACTTTAGGCAAAAAAGGTGGTGTTGGTCTGAGCACCACCTTATCCTGATGGAAAAGCAAGTACGGAGCTCGACAAGACAGTGCGGCCAGCTCCGAAACCCGCCTTATGGATGTTATGGCTACCAAAAACACCACTTTCCAGGAAAGAAATGACAGAGAAACCTCCTGCAAAGGTTCAAAAGGAGACTCCTGCAGGACTCCCAGGACTAGATTGAGATCCCAAACATCTAAGGGAGCCTTGTAGGGGGGAACTATATGGACAACCCCTTGAATAAAGGTCCTAACCTGAAAATTAGACGCGATTCTTCGCTGAAAAAGCACTGATAAGGCTGATATCTGGCGTCTAAGCGTACTTGGTGCTAGACCTGAATCTAGGCCTGCCTGGAGAAATGACAGAATGTTTGGAATTGAAAACCGAAGCGGGGAACAACCATGTTCCCTGCACCAAGCAAAAAAGACCTTCCAAGTACCGTGGTAGATGCGAGCCGAAACGGGCTTTCGGGCGTTAGCCATCGTTGCGGCGACCTTTTTAGAGAAACCAGCCCTGGTCAGGATCCAAGATTCAACGGCCAGGCCGTCAAACACAGGACCGCTAAGTTCTGGTGGTAAACTGGGCCCTGGGAGAGAAGGTCCACGCGCTCTGGCAGTCGCCAGGGAGCGTCGGCGAGCAATTGTACCAGCTCCGCGTACCATGAGCGGCGCGGCCAATCCGGAGCGATTAATATCGCAGGAACCCCCTCTATCCTGATCTTTCTGATCACCCTTGGGAGAAGGGCTATTGGTGGAAACAAGTATGGAAGATGAAACTGATTCCATGGTAGGACCAGAGCGTCTACTGCAAATGCCTGCGGATCCCGGTACCGGGAGACGAAGTTGGGCACTTTGGCATTTATCTTGGAAGCCATCAGGTCCACATCTGGGGTTCCCAGCGTCGCATATCTGCTGAAAAATCTCGGGATGAAGTGACCATTCCCCTGACGCTATGCCGTGACGGCTGAGAAAATCCGCAGCCCAATTTTCCTCGCCCGGAATGTGGACCGCTGAAATCACAGAGTGATTTACCTCTGCCCAAGTCAGAATCTGTTTTACCTCGTGCATGGCCGCCCTGCTGCGGGTACCTCCCTGATGGTTTATGTATGCCACTGCCGTGGCATTGTCCGATTGTATTCTGACTGGGTGGCCCGCCAGATGCTGGTGAAAATGCCTCAGAGCCAGCCGAATAGCTCGGATCTCTAAAATATTGATCGGAAGGGTCGATTCCTGCTGAGACCAAGTTCCCTGGGCTGTGTGGTGACGAAACACTGCTCCCCATCCGAGCAGGCTGGCATCCGTTGTGACAACCAACCAGAAATTTGGAGGAAACAACCGACCCTGTCGAAGAGTGGTGCTCTTCATCCACCACATTAGAGTCTGTCTGACCTGCAGGGACAGACGACACCGAAGATTGAGGGAGTAAGGGCTCCCGTCCCATACTGCCAAGAGTGCATGTTGAAGGGGGCGAAGATGAAATTGGGCAAATGGAATCGCCTCGATTGCTGCCACCATCCTTCCTAGGACCCTCATGCAAAACCGGATGGTGTGAGGAATTGGTTGGCGAAGGATCCGTACCTCTTGACGGAGAACCAAGGCCTTGTCTTGAGGAAGAATTATCAACCCCTGAGCGGTGTCGAAATTCATCCCTAAAAAGGTAATCTTCCAAGATGGCACGGAGATGACTTCTTCATATTCACCAGCCACCCCAGGCGAGCAAGGGTGTCTAACGTAATGCTGACACTTTCCTCGCAGGTCTGAAAAGACGGACCCTTGATGAGGAGGTCGTCTAAGTAAGGCAGGATGACTACCCCCCTGGAATGCAGAATGGACACAACAGCAGCCATGACCTTTGTGAACACCCTGGGGGCTGTGGCTAGCCCGAAAGGCAAGGCTGCGAACTGAAGATGAAGTTTGCCGACGGCAAACCGAAGAAATCTCTGATGAGGAGGAAATATGGGGATGTGAAGATAGGCATCCTGAATGTCTATTGATGCTAGAAATTCCCCTTTTGCCATGGCTGCAATGACAGAACGGAGAGACTCCATTCGGAAATGACGAATTCTGACAAACCGGTTCAGTCGCTTTAGATCCAGAATGGGTCTTACGGTACCGTCTTTTTTGGGTACGATGAACAGGTTGGAATAAAACCCTTGACCTTTTTCGATTTCCGGAACAGGTACAACAACCCCGCTGTGCCGAAGAGACTCGACCGCCCTGAATAAGGCGCGAACCCGAGATTCCTCTTGGGAAGGCGCGAGGGAAAAAAACGATTTGAAGGAAGGCTGGTAAATTCTATCTTGTACCCCGAGGAGACTACTTCTCTGACCCACTCGTCGTGAGTAATTGATAGCAAAATGGGGCGAAACCAGAGTAAGCGGCCGCCTACTCTGGATAAATTGACCGGATTCTGCCTCCAGTCATTTGTCCGAATATTTCTGGAGTTTGCCTCTAGATCTTGGTTGTTGAGATCGCTCTCTTCCCAGAGGGTTGGTCCTGTAGGAGACCTGACGATCTCTGGCTTGATTAGGCCGACCTGAACCGCTGGAGGTAGCTGGCGCGGCCCAACCTGGGTTACGAAAGGCCCTAAAGCGAGGCTGAAGCTGTCGGCGAAAAGGCTGCTTAATCTTTTGCTGAGGAAGGAAACTGCTCTTCCCTCCCGTCGCATCAGATATGAGCTGATCCAACCTTTCGCCAAATAACCGACCACTCTGATATGGTAAGGATGTAAGCGATTTCTTTGAGATTGAGTCTGCTCGCCAGGTTCTCAGCCACAAAGATCTTCTGATGGCAATTGCATTAGCAGCAGCTAGGGCTGAGCAATTTGCCGCATCCATGGACGCATTAATTAAGAAGTCTCCTGCCAGCGCTATCTGATTAGAAATCTCGGTTACTTCAGACGGTACCTCTATACCATGAAGAGCTCTATTTAGAGACTCCGACCAGGAAATCATGGCCTTAGCAACCCAAGTCGCTGCGAAAGAAGGAGAGAGAGCAGAACCCGATGCTTCAAACACCGAGCGGGCCAAACTCTCAATCAGACAATCCGTTGGTTCCTTGATCGAGGAACCGTTAGGAAGGGAGAGGAGCATCCTAGATGCCAAACGCGACACAGGAGGATCAACCGCAGGAGATTCCGCCCATTTTTTAAGAAGCTCAGGAGCAAAAGGATATCTAGTATTGAGAGCCTTTTGTCCTGCGAAGCGCTTGTCCGGTTTCTCTCGGTGGCGCTGCACTAGTTCCTCAAACTCAGGATGAGCCCCAAAAACCTTATGAGTTTGCCTGGCTCTTTTGAAGGACACCTTGTGACCGGAGGTCAAGGTGGACTCATTGTCTATTCCCAAAGTTTGATTGACAGCTTCAATCAAACTGTCAATTGTGTCCTGACAATTTGGTGCCTCAAAATTAAGGGACTCTTCTGAATCAGAATCCGAATACTGATCACTTGCCAGAGGTGAGGGAGAACGAGAGACGGAACTGAAAGATGCCGAGGCCCTGGACGGCAAAGGCGACGCAGTGTGGGTTCGCTTCCCCTGCGTCTGCCTGGTGAAAGCGCGGCCCCTGCAGGCCGGAGGTTCATGAGACGTCGCCAAGACGGTGTGAACCACTGTCCCTGCTCCTATCGGGAGCTTGAAGGGACTCGATCGCTTTTGTTAATGACGCCACAGATTGAGTCAGGGACAAGGCCCACTCAGGGGGACCTGACGCACTAGGCTCAGTTATAGGAGCGGGTTCCTGAGCCCGTTCAGAGTCACAGGCTTCGCAGACCCGAGAAGTCTGGGCGTGCGGAAAAGGGGACCTAAAGGCAATGCATGCGGTATACAGCACTGTATGAACCTTAGATCTTCTGGACATTCTGGATCTGTCACAGAGTCCGCAATGAACTGGATGTGACGGTCAGTAGAGAGGCGAAAAAAAGAGTGCGGAGTAAAGAGGAACAACCAGGCTGGAGGTAGTAGCAACCCCTGAGCGGTGTCGACTTACCCCAGTCCTGTATCCCTTGCGTCCTGAAAACAGCGTCCAAATAGCATTGGCGTAGGAAGACTTTTGTTAATGACGCCACAACAGAGCTCCAAAATTTTTCAAAAAGGAGCGCTCCTCTGTCAGGGAGGCGTGCTCATGTAGACGAGCCTCTCAAGAGGCGCCTCCCACCTACTTCCGGCCGCGGCCTAGTCTCCGGCAAAAGCCGGGACTAAATTTGAAGCCGCGGCCTAGCGCCATCCGAAGCCGCGGCCTAAATTTCCGGCTAAGGCCCTAAAGTCGGAGGGCGGTCCACCGGAAGGAGACGCCGCCGGGGGCGGATCTCCCTTGCGATAGCGGCCCACCCCCCGGCTGACGCCGGAAACGAATTCCGGCCCGCGGCCCAGTCCCCGGAAAAAGCCGGGACTAAATTTTAAAACCGCGGCCCAGAAGCCGGGCGAAAGGAGGTCCCCAAGTCAGAGGGCGGGTCCGCCGGAAGGAGACGCCGCCGGGGGCGGATCCCCCTCCCCCTTACGACCGCGGCCCACCCTCCGGCTAACACCGGACAGTAAACACCGGCCCGCGGCCTAGTCCCCGGGAAAAGCCGGGGACTAAATTTTGCAAAGGCCTAGCGCTGACCGCGACCCTCGCGGCTGTCCAGGCGGGAGGCGGACGCCGACTTCATCCCCTTGTGGAGAAGGGGGAACGAACAGCTGGTTCCTACCCGCTCCAGTAATCTTGGCCACACGTCCTTGGAGGTAAGAGTCTTCTTCCTACCCGCTCCTCAGGCGATGTGTGATCCCACAAAATTCCGTCATGTAAAAATGGGGGCTCCATAACAAACTAAGGTAGGACGGTGCAGGAACCCTAACTCCATCACCCCTTCAGAGGGTGAGGAGAGGGACCGTCCGCCTCCTTGCAGCACCGCAGTCTAGCATTGGTGGTGCAGTGGGGGCCGCACGGACTAACTCTTGCCTCTGTACAGCCTAGGGTTTCAATACCTTAGGGTGGTCAGGGCTGAGTCCGGCATTCATGTCCCACGTTGAGGGAGAGGATACGTTGGAGGCTTTACTCCACGTGCTCGCCCGTTGATGGTTTGGGGAGATCGGACCCTTTCAATAGGATCCGTCGCCCCTATCTCATCTTCGTGGGAAAGGAAAAAAAAAAAAAAAAAGGTCTGGAAAAATAACCAGACGTGTGCCTCCATCAGACACTAAGCAAGAACTGGGTTTGCCTGCGGCCAGTGCTGAGGTGTATACGGCGGAGGAGGAGCTAACCTTTTTTTATGTTTACTTAGTGTCAGCCTCCTAGCGGCAGTAGCATACACCACAGTCCTGTGTCCCCCAATGAGACGAAGGAGAAATCTCTATGTTTTGTTCCCTGAGCCATTTAGTTATCACCTTTGCTTTATGGCAAGGTGCTCCATCATGCTGGAAAAGGCATTGTTGATCGCCAAACTGCTCTTGGAGGGTTGGGAGAAGTTGCTCTTGGAGGACATCCTGGTACCATTCTTTATTCATGGCTGTGTTTTTAGGCAAGACTGTGAGAGAGCCGATTCCCTTGGCTGAGAAGCAACCCCACACATGAATGGTTTCAGGATGCTTAACAGTTGGCATGAGACAAGACTGGTGGTAGCGCTCAGGGCCGGCGTCAGCACCCGGCACACCCGGGCAAGTGCCGGGGCCCTGAGCAGGCGGGGGGCCACTCGCCGTCGGGCACCCCGGCGCCCGTTAGCGGTGTCAGCTCCGCCACTGGGCTCCCCCCCACTTGCTCAGGGCCCCGGCAGAAGCCAGCGCAATACGTACCTCTCCCCGTGCCTCCGATGCCGCAGCTCCGAGCTCCAGGGGGCACCTGCGCCGGAGCTTCCTCTCTCACAGCAGCGCCGCTGAATGACGTCATCATTCAGCGGCCGGCTGTGGCAGAGAGCGCGCGGATGCCGGACAGGTGAGATGTGGATGTGTATGTGTCTGTGTGTGTGTGTATGCGCCTGCCTGTGTGTATGTGAGAGAGTGCATGTGTGATGGTGGTGGGGGGAGGCAGGCAGTGATGGTGGTGAGGAGGCGATGATGATGGAGATTCAATAATAATGGGAAGGCAATGATGATGATGATATTAATGGGGAGGCAATGATAATGATGATGATGGGGAGGCAATGATAATGGGAAGGCAATGATGATGATGATATTAATGGGGAGGCAATGATGATGATGATGGGCAGGCAATGATGATGAGGGGAGGTAATGATGATGATAATGAGGAGTCTTTCCACAGCGCCCTTTCCTGAGCCGTAACAGTGCAGAACGCTGCACAGTGTAGAGAAGAGAGCTCCATATTTTGTATGGAGCATTATATGTGGTCCAGTATTCTGTATGGAGCATTATATGTGGTCCAGTATTCTGTATGGAGCATTATATGGGGGATGGCGGGGTGACATCCTGCATGGGGTATTATATGGATGATGAGGGGGAGACTATGTGGTGCCAATAATATTGTATGGAGGACTGTACTGTGAGCTGTGAGGATTTGGCGGTTTTTGAGCTATTGTACAATTTACAATAGGTATCAGTCGTAATGGAAGAAGTGAAGTATTTGGCATTGTACTATACCCATATTTCTCTGCAGTATCTGTGCATCATGAATTGTGGTCTGTGTTTAGGGGGCCCACTTGAGACTCTTTCGCCCGGGGCCCATAAAAACCTGGAGCCGGCCCTGGTAGCGCTCACCTTGTCTTCTCCGAATGAGGCGTTTCCCTGATGTCCCAAACAATCGAAAAGGGGATTCATCAGAGAAAATAACTTTACCCCAGTCCTCAGCAGTCCACTGCCTGTACCTTTTGCAGAATATCAGTCTGTCCATGATGTTTTTTCTGGAGAGAAGTGGCTTCTTTGCTGCCCTCCTTGAGACCAGGCCTTGCTCCAAGAGTCTCCGCCTCACAGTGCGTGCAGATGCACTCACACCTGCCTGCTGCCATTCCTGAGCAAGCTCTGCACTGCTGGTAGCCCGATCCCGCAGCTGAAACACTTTTAAGAGACGGTCCTGGCGCTTGCTGGTCTTTCTTGGGCGCCCTGAAGCCTTTTTGGCAACAATGGAACCTCTCTCCTTGAAGTTCTTGATGATGCGATAGTTTGTTGACTGAGGTGCAATCTTTCTAGCTGCGAAACTCTTCCCTGTTAGGCCATTTTTGTGCATTGCAATGATGACTGCATGTGTTTCTTTAGAGATAACCATGGTTAACAGAAGAGAAACAATGATGCCAAGCACCAGCCTCCTTTTAAAGTGTCCAGTGGTGTCATTCTTACTTAATCATGACAGATTGATCTCCAGCCATGTCCTCATCAACACCCACACCTGTGTTAATGGAGCAATCACTGAAAAGAGGTTAGCTGGTCCTTTTAAGGCAGGGCTGCAATGATGTTGAAATGTGTTTTGGGGGATAAAGTTCATTTTCTAGCCAAATATTGACTTTGCAAGTAATTGCTGTTAAGCTGATCACTCTTTATAACATTCTGGAGTATATGCAAATTGCCATTAGAAAAAGTGAAGCAGTAGACTTTGTAAAAATTAATATTTGTGTCATTCTCAAAACTTTTGGCCATGACTGTATATAAAATAATTTCTTCTCACCTTCTGATCTAAGAGGCCGGTGCTCCTCCATCATATCCTCCTGGTACAGATCCGGGTGTCCTTCTAGATACTCCCACTCCTCCATGGAGAGATAGACAGCGACGTCCTGACACCTTATAGGAACCTGACAACAACGACACCGTCATCACCCAGAATCCTCCAGTGCCGTCCTGTATAATGTCCCAGCAGTCACCTCTCCCCTCATCACCCAGAATCCTCCATGTGCTGTCCTGTATAATGTCCCAGCAGTCACCTCTCCCCTCATCACCCAGAATCCTCCAGTGCCGTCCTGTATAATGTCCCAGCAGTCACCTCTCCTCTCATCACCCAGAATCCTCCAGTGCCGTCCTGTATAATGTCCCAGCAGTCACCTCTCCGCTCATCACCCAGAATCCTCCAGTGCCGTCCGGTATAATGTCCCAGCAGTCACCTCTCCTCTCATCACCCAGAATCCTCCAGTGCCGTCCTGTATAATGTCCCAGCAGTCACCTCTCCGCTCATCACCCAGAATCCTCCAGTGCCGTCCTGTATAATGTCCCAGCAGTCACCTCTCCGCTCAGCAGCTCGATCATCTTGTTGCTGAGCTCCAGGATCTTCTTGTTCCTCTCATGTATCGGGGGTGCGGGGGCGGCTCTGTGATGGGGCCCGGGCTCCGCCCTATTGACTCCTGGAGATGGATGATGGGAGTCACACTGCCCCCCGGTGTCTTCCTCACTATGGTGTAATCCTGTGTATGGAGAGAGACACTTAGGGAGAAGAATTCCTTCCCAACTCCAGATCTGACGATCAGTAGAAATCCCGGGATCAATAACCGTCTCCAGTAATCTGGGGCCATAACCGGAAATAATATTACACTCAGGACAGACATCCCGGCCCCTCTACAGCTCTTATAGGGAATCCCCATGACAACTCCTCCGGGCTGAGAGCTCTTACAGTAGAGAATCCTTCTCCTCCTATTCTGGATTTCCTCCTCCCGATGTCGGACTTGTCACATAACACAATAAAGCTGATAGAAATGTAGAGGAGTTACCTCTCCGCTCAGCAGGGAGATGATCTCCAGGGTGAGGTGGAATAATCTTCTGGTGGTCTCATTCCTGTCCTCCTCCATCCTCAAAGATCATTCAGGAGAAGGAGGGATGAGCACTGGATCAGCTGGAAGGATCTTGTCCTGCCGGCGTCTTCATAATAAAGGAGAAGATGGAAAATATAGAGATCAACATAAAGTGAGATACAGAATGCATATCTCTCTTTTTGCATGGCTTGAGGCCATGCAAGGCGAAAACTTTGTGATTTTCCTATACTAATAAAGTAAAAAAAGTAGAACATTTCGTGACCTGGTTCATGGATTTCTCATGCTTGAGATTTCTGTCACTTCTGAAGTGAATATGACAATGTAACTAAAGCTTTAAACACATCTACAAGACGTCACCGACCACGACGATGGATCCTGTAACTAAGGCTCGATCACATCTACAAGACTCACCGACCAGACGATGGATCCTGTAACTAAGGCTCTGTCACATCTACAAGCTCTCCGACCACGACCGATGGATCCTGTAACTAAGGCTCCGATCACATCTACAAGACGTCACCACCACGACCGATGGATCCTGTAACTAAGGCTCCGATCACATCTACAAGACGTCACCGACCACGACCGATGGATCCTGTAACTAAGGCTCCGATCACATCTACAAGACGTCACCGACCACGACCGATGGATCCTGTAACTAAGGCTCGATCAATCTACAAGAGTCACCGACCACGCCCGATGGATCCTGTAACTAAGGCTCGATCACATCTACAAGACGTCACGCCACGACCGATGGATCCTGTAACTAAGGCTCGATCACATCTACAGAGTCACGACCCGACGATGGATCCTGTAACTAAGGCTCCGATCACATCTACAGAAGACTCAGACTCGACCGATGGATCTGTAACTAAGGCTCGTTTCACATCTACAAGACGTCACCGACACGACCGATGGATCCTGTAACTAAGGCTCCGATCACATCTACAGACGTCACGACCGGACGATGGATCCTGTAACTAAGGCTCCGATCACATCTACAGACGTCACCGACACGACCGATGGATCCTGTAACTAAGGCTCCGATCACATCTACAAGACGTCACCACACGACCGATCACATCTACAGGACGTCAGGACTGATGGATCCTGTAACTAAGGCTCTGATCACATCTACAGGACGTCAGTGACTGATGGATCCTGTAACTAAGGCTCTGATCACATCTACAAGGACGTCAGTGACTGATGGATCCTGTAACTAAGGCTCCGATCACATCTACAGGACGTCAGCGACTGATGGATCCTGTAACTAAGGCTCGATCTCATCTACAGGACGTCAGTGACGATGGATCCTGTAACTAAGGCTCTGATCACATCTACAGGACGTCAGTGACGATGGATCCTGTAACTAAGGCTCTGATCACATCTACAGGACGTCAGTGACTGATGGATCCTGTAACTAAGGCTCGATCACATCTACAGGACGTCAGTGACTGATGGATCTGTAACTAGGCTCGATCACATCTACAGGACGTCAGGACGATGGATCCTGTAACTAAGGCTCGATCACATCTACAGGACGTCAGTGCGATGGATCCTGTAACTAAGGCTCTGATCACATCTACAGACGTCAGTGACGATGGATCCTGTAACTAAGGCTCGATCACATCTACAGACGTCAGTGACCGATGGATCCTGTAACTAAGGCTCGATCACATCTACAGACGTCATGACTGATGGATCCTGTAACTAAGGCTCTGATCACATCTACAGACGTCAGGACGATGGATCTGTAACTAAGGCTCGATCACATCTACAAGACGTCAGTGACTGATGGATCCTGTAACTAAGGCTCGATCACATCTACAGACGTCAGTGACTGATGGATCCTGTAACTAAGGCTCTGATCACATCTACAGGACGTCAGGACTGATGGATCCTGTAACTAAGGCTCTGATCACATCTACAGGACGTCAGTGACTGATGGATCTGTAACTAAGGCTCTGATCACATCTACAGGACGTCAGTGACTGATGGATCCTGTAACTAAGGCTCTGATCACATCTACAGGACGTCAGTGACTGATGGATCCTGTAACTAAGGCTCTGATCACATCTACAGGACGTCAGTGACTGATGGATCCTGTAACTAAGGCTCTGATCACATCTACAGGACGTCAGGACTGATGGATCCTGTAACTAAGGCTCTGATCACATCTACAGGACGTCAGTGACTGATGGATCCTGTAACTAAGGCTTGATCACATCTACAGGACGTCAGTGACGATGGATCCTGTAACTAAGGCTCGATCACATCTACAGGACGTCAGTGACTGATGGATCCTGTAACTAAGGCTGATCACATCTACAGGACGTCAGTGACTGATGGATCCTGTAACTAAGGCTCGATCACATCTACAGGACGTCAGTGACTGATGGATCCTGTAACTAAGGCTCGATCACATCTACAGGACGTCAGTGACTGATGGATCCTGTAACTAAGGCTCTGATCACATCTACAGGACGTCAGTGAATGATGGATCCTGTAACTAAGGCTCTGATCACATCTACAGGACGTCAGTGACTGATGGATCCTGTAACTAAGGCTCGATCACATCTACAGGACGTCAGTGACTGATGGATCCTGTAACTAAGGCTCGATCACATCTACAGGACGTCAGTGACTGATGGATCCTGTAACTAAGGCTCGATCACATCTACAGGACGTCAGTGACTGATGGATCCTGTAACTAAGGCTCTGATCACATCTACAGGACGTCAGTGACTGATGGATCCTGTAACTAAGGCTCGATCACATCTACAGGACGTCAGTGACGATGGATCCTGTAACTAAGGCTCGATCACATCTACAGACGTCAGTGACTGATGGATCCTGTAACTAAGGCTCGATCACATCTACAGGACGTCAGTGACTGATGGATCCTGTAACTAAGGCTCGATCACATCTACAGGACGTCAGTGACTGATGGATCCTGTAACTAAGGTCGATCACATCTACAGACGTCAGTGACTGATGGATCTGTAACTAAGGCTCGATCACATCTACAGGACGTCAGTGACGATGGATCCTGTAACTAAGGCTCGATCACATCTACAGGACGTCAGGACGATGGATCCTGTACTAAGGCTCGATCACATCTACAGGACTCAGGACGATGGATCTGTAACTAAGGCTCGATCACATCTACAAGGACGTCAGTGACGATGGATCCTGTAACTAAGGCTCGATCACATCTACAGACGTCAGTACGATGGATCCTGTAACTAAGGCTCGATCACATCTACAGGACGTCAGTGAGATGGATCCTGTAACTAAGGCTCGATCACATCTACAGAGTCAGTGACGATGGATCTGTAACTAAGGCTCGATACATCTACAGGACGTCAGTGACTGATGGATCCTGTAACTAAGGCTTGATCACATTACAGGACGTCAGTGACTGATGGATCCTGTAACTAAGGCTCTGATCACATCTACAGGACGTCAGTGACGATGGATCCTGTAACTAAGGCTCGATCACATCTACAGAGTCAGGACGATGGATCCTGTAACTAAGGTCGATCACATCTACAGACGTCAGACGATGGATCCTGTAACTAAGGCTCGATCACATCTACAGGACTCAGTGACTGATGGATCCTGTAACTAAGGCTCTGATCACATCTACAGGACGTCAGGACTGATGGATCCTGTAACTAAGGCTCGATCACATCTACAGGACGTCAGTGACGATGGATCCTGTACTAAGGCTCTGATCACTCTAAGGACGTCAGTGACTGATGGATCCTGTAACTAGGCTCCGATCACATCTACAGGACGTCAGTGATGATGGATCCTGTAACTAGGCTCTGATCACATCTACAGGACGTCAGTGACGATGGATCCTGTAACTAAGGCTCTGATCACATTACGGACGTCAGTGATGATGGATCCTGTAACTAAGGCTCTGATCACATCTACAGGACGTCATGACTGATGGATCCTGTAACTAAGGTCTGATCACATCTACAGGACGTCAGTGACTGATGGATCTGTAATAAGGCTCGATCACATTACAGGACGTCAGTGACGATGGATCTGTAACTAAGGCTCTGATCACATCTAAGGAGTCGGACTGATGGATCCTGTAACTAAGGCTCTGATCACATCTACAGGACGTCAGTGACTGAGGATCCTGTAACTAAGGCTTGATCACATCTACAGGACGTCAGTGACTGATGGATCCTGTAACTAAGGCTTGATCACATCTACAGACGTCAGTGACTGATGGATCTGTAACTAAGGCTCTGATCACATCTACAGGACGTCAGTGACGATGGATCCTGTAACTAAGGCTCTGATCACATCTACAAGACGTCAGTGACTGATGGATCCTGTAACTAAGGCTCTGATCACATCTATAGGACGTCAGTGACTGATGGATCCTGTAACTAAGGCTCTGATCACATCTACAGGACGTCAGTGACTGATGGATCCTGTAACTAAGGCTCTGATCACATCTACAGGACGTCAGTGACTGATGGATCCTGTAACTAAGGCTCTGATCACATCTACAGGACGTCAGTGACTGATGGATCCTGTAACTAAGGCTCTGATCACATCTACAGGACGTCAGTGACTGATGGATCCTGTAACTAAGGCTCCGATCACATCTACAGGACGTCAGTGACTGATGGATCCTGTAACTAAGGCTTGATCACATCTACAGGACGTCAGTGACTGATGGATCGTGTCTCGGAGTCTCTGCGCTCCTCACCTCGGTGCTGCCGTCTCTCAGGTGCTGGTACACGCTCAGTACTGTGCCGTCTCCCGCTCTCTGTACATTTGGCCTCTCGTGGACGCAGCTCTCAGGTTATTGGTTGGTTTCTGGGAGATGAGGTTTTGCTCTTTCAAGATGAGGTTGCTGCAGTCGATTATCTGAAGGACCTGTGGTGACGTCACTGTCACATGATCAGAGGCGGAGCTTAGTAAAGCTATATTTTTGTTATAGGACCTGCCATGACGTCAGTAACACGTGATTGCCATCGGAGGGGGCGGAGCTTATTAGTATTTAGCTATGAAGGCCCTGTGATGACGTCACTGTCATGTGACTCGCACTTTGCACAGTGGCCGATTGTGCCGCTCTTCGTTCTCGCTGTTATCAGCCGTTATACCGGATATATATATATATATATATATATATATATACTCACACACTAGGAGTGTCCCCCGGATTATTTTCCCTTTTCTGTGCTGATTCTGAGGTGTTAGTTTTTCTCTTAATTTTTGAGCAGAACGTGTCTTATAATGACGCGCAGGTCGCAGAGCATCCGCACAGTGTGTACAGGGCCCAGGGGGTGGTCTGTGGTCGCTGTTGTCGCATGGACAGGGCTCGTCACCTCCCTGCTGTGTCCTTTCCGGTCGGAGGACAGACGTGATTTAACCCTTTAATCCCTCATCGGGGTGTGTGACATTCGGCGGTCCTTGTCCGGTGCAGTCTGTATGACCGGGGTTTGGTGCGCGGCTCCTTTCTGTGTGCAGAGCAGCCATTAACCCTTCTGTAACCCCCTGCGGTGCCAGCCATGATGCCGTCTGTGCCCTGTACACACTGTAAGCAAGGGCCTTATACAAGGGTCAGTGGGAAGTAACGGGGGGACTCAGCGATGTGTAGGGTGAACAGCGCTAGGACTCCGGTCACTCCAGCAGGTGACGACCGCTGCAGTCAGTCACACAGATCAGGTCACACAGCCACGTTCCTGGTGACACCGAGGTCACGGCTTCATTTACTGCGGTGATGTCAATGTTCACAGTTTCTCCAGTTGCGGATTGTGTGTGACCTTTTCTTTCTTCTCTCTCCTTGGGTCCAGCACTGACTGACGCCAACATCGCTGCAGCTCAGAGCTGACCGCATGAATTACTGAAGATGTCACCGCTGCAGGCGATAATAGACGGAGCAATAGTGACCGCCGCGCTGGACCTGGGGACGAGGAAAGTGCAGATTATTGTTGGTCTTTAAGCAAACTGCTCCTGTCGAGGGCAATTTTTTCTGAAACCCCTTTAAGGGCTCCATATACAGCAGCTTCTATAGAGTCATTACACACAGAAGGGTTAACTGGGCTGCCTTTTCTGAACACAGAAAGAGCCGTCGCACCAACCCGGTCATACAGACTTGCACCGGACAAGGACCGCCGTAATGTCACACACCCCGATGAGGGATTTAACGGGTTTTATATTAAATCACGTCTGTCCTCCGACCGGAAAAGGGTCACAGCAGGGAGGTGACGAGCCATGTCATTGCGACAACAGCGACCACTGACCACCACCCTGGGCCCTGTACACTCATGTGCGGATTGCTCTGAGTCATGCGCGTTAATATAAGGACACGTTCTGCTCAAAAATTAAGAGATAATCTAACACCTCAGAATCAGCAAGAAGAAAAGGGAAAATAATCCGGGGGACACTCCTAGGTGTGTGAGATATATATATATATATAATATATAATATATATCGGTTATAACGGCTGTTAACAGCCTGGATGAACGAGAGAGCGGCACCAATCGTCCACTGTGCAAAGTGCCGAGTCACATGACAGTGACGTAATACAGGGCCTTCATAGCTAATTACTAATATGTCGCACCATCCGATGGTACAATCACGTTGTTAATGACGTCATGGCAGTCTATAACAAAAATATATGCTATACTAAGCCTCCCGCTTGATCCTTGTGACAGTGTAGTCAACACAGGTCCTTCAGATAATCGACTGCGCAACCTCATCTTGTAAGAGCAAATCTACATCTACCAGAACCAACCAATAACCTGAGAGCTGCGTCCACGAGGGCCATGTACAGAGAGCGGGGAGACTGCACTGAACTGATCGTTGTACCAGCACCTGTGAGACGGCAGCACCGAGTGAGGAGCGCAGAGACTCGAGACACGATCATCAGGTCACTGACGTCCTGTAGATGTGATCAGAGCCTTAGTTACAGGTCCATCAGTCATGACGCATGTAGATGTGATCGGAGCCTTAGTTAATGGAATCCATCAGTCACTGAGTCCTGTTTTAGATGTGATCGAAGAGCCTTAGTTACTGTCCATCAGTCACTGAGTCCTGTTAGATGTGTAGAGCCTTAGTATCAGGAAGCCATCTGTCACTGACGTCCTGTAGATGTGATCAGAGCCTTAGTTACTGGAATCCATCAGTCACTGAACGGTACCTTCGTAGATGGATCAGAGCATTAGTTACAGGATCCATCAGTCACTGACGTACTATAGATGTGATCAGAGCCTTTGTTACAGGATTCTTCAGTCACTGACGTCTGTAGTTGTGATCAGAGCCTTAGTGGGGGAAACCATCAGTCACTAAAGTCTTGGAGTGATCAAGCCTTAGTTACAGGATCCACCCACACTAAAGTCTTGTAGATTGATAAACCCCCTTTTAGTTACGGGACCCTTTCAGCACTGACGTCTTTAGATGTGATCAAACCCTTTCTTTTCCCGGGCCCCCTCAGTCACGGGCGCCTTAAAGTGACGGAGCCTTTTACAGGATCCATGGGTCACTGAAAATCCTGTGATGTGTCCCCCCTTATTACAGGATCCATCGGCACTGACTCCTGTAGATGGGGTCCCCCCCTTTTGGGTTACAATCCACATTTCCATTTGCGTCCGTAGATGTGATCAGACCCTTTTTTTTTCGGGACCATCGGTCACGAGCCGAAATGTGAACCCCCCTTTTTACGGACCATCTCATGAGCTGTAATTGATCAGACCCTTGTTACAGGCCCATCACCTGAGTCCTGTAGATGTGTCAGACCCTTAGTTACGGGACCCCATCATTTAAACGACCCTGTAGATGTGATCACCCCCTTTTTAGTTACAGGATCCATCAGTAAATGACGCCCTTTAAAATGTGTTCAAAACCCTTATTTGGGGGCCCCCCTCGGGGGTCCAAATGACGCCATTTCGGTTCACCCCCCTGTGTTTTCGGGCCCCTTAGTTACAAATCCATCAGCACTGACGCCTGTAGAGTAATCAGGCCTTTTTTGGGGGGCCCCCAAATCAGCCCAATTTCAACCTTGGGGTCCTTTTGTTGTAAAATCAGACCCTTTTTTTTTAAGGCCCCAATCTTGGCCCAAAGGGATGGCCCCTTAGTTGGACCCAAGGCCTTTATTTAAGGTAACCCCTTTTTCGGGCCTTAAAACTGCCCCCCCTTGTAATGGGGTCGAGCCTTGTTACAGGACCTTTTTCAATTTTCCCCCTTAAGGGGCCGGGGTTTTAGATGTGATCGGACCCTTTTTTTTTAACAGGATCCACAGCCCATGCCCCCCCTTGTAGATGGATCGACCCTTTAGTTACGGGCCAAACAGTCACGACGCCTTTTTTTGGAAAACCCCCTTTTTTTTTTCGGGACCCATCACTGCCCCCCCTGTAAGGACAGACCTTAGTTACAGGACCATCTAAATGACCCCCTTTTTAGATTAAATAAAAACCTTATTAAGGGCCCCACAGTCACTGCCCCCCCGTAGTTTGGATCGGACCCTTTTCCCGGATCCATCATCACGAGTCCTGTAGATGGACAAGCCTTATTTTTCGGGAAACCCATCACCTTGAGTCCTGTGATGTGTTCCCCCCTTGTTACAGGATCCTCAGTCACTGACCCCGTAGATGTGCAGAGCCTTTTTCGGGCCCCCAAAAAAGCACGGGGTTTTAAATGTTGTCAGACCCTTTATTACGGGCCCCCATAAAGGAATGACGTCCTGTAGATTTCAGGTTTTGTTAGGGGGACCAAAACAGCCCTGAGGGTCCGTAATGTGATCGGGCCCTTAGTTACGGACCCCAGTCACTGACGTCCTGTAATTGACGGAGCCTTGGGTTACAGGATCCATCAGTCATGACCCCTTAGAGTAAAGACCTTAGTTACAGGACCATCAGAAAACCCCCCCTTTAGATGTGATCAGAGCCTTATTTTACAGGATCCTTCAGTCACTGACGCCCGTAAATGTATCAACCCTTAGTTACAGGATCCTTTCATCATGACGCCTTAGATTTGGGGGACCCTTATTTAAAAGGGAAATCCATCATTCAGAGCCCTTTGATTTTCGGGCCCTTTAAAGTTCGGCCCATCATACTACTTCCTGTTGTGATCAGGCCTTAGTTACGGACCATCGTCATGACGTCCTGTAGATGGACCGGGGCCTTTTAGTTACGGACCCACCGGTTTCCTTTTTTGGTTGGTTTTTCTTGTAGATTGAAATTTCGAGCCTTTTTACAGGTCCTCTCACTGACTTCCGAATGTGTCAGACCTTAGTTACGGGAATCCACGTAAATGACGCCCTTTTGATTTAAATCAGGCCTTTTTTAAGGATCCATCAGCACTAAACCCCTTGATGTGATCAGAGCCTTTTTTAAAGTTACAGGACCTCGTCACGATCCTGTAATGTGATCAGACCTTAGTTACAGGATCCTCAGTAAATGCGTCCTTAGATTGGGGGGCCCCCCTTTTTGGTTGGGGGGACCCATCATCACTGCCCCAAGATGTGACGGAGCCTTGTTACAGGATCCATCGGTCGTGGTCGTGAGTCTTGTAGATGTGATCGGAGCCTTAGTTACAGGATCATCGGTGGGCGTGACGTCTTGTAGATTGATCGAGCTTAGTTACAGATCCATCGGTCGTGGTCGGTGACGTCTTGTAGATGTGATCGAGCCTTAGTTACAGGATCCATCGTCGGGTCGTGACGTCTTGTAGATGTGATCGGAGCCTTAGTTACAGGATCCATCGGTTGTGTCGTGACGTCTTGTAGATGTGATCGGAGCCTTAGTTACGGATCCATCGTCGTGGTGTGACGTCTGTAGATGTGATCGAGCCTTAGTTACAGGATCCATCGGTCGTGGTTGATCTGTAATGTGATCGAGCTTAGTTACAGGATCATGTTCTGCGTCTTGTAGTGTGATGGAGCCTTAGTTACAGGACATCTGGTGGGGTCTTAGATGTGATCGGACTTAGTTACAGGATCCATCGTCTGTCGTGGTCTGTAGATGTGATCGAGCCTAGTTACGGATCCATCGGTCGTGCGTCTTGTAGGTATCGAGCTTAGTTACGGACCATCGTCGGTGTGCGTCTTGTAATGTGATCGGAGCCTTAGTTACAGGATCATCGTCGCTGACGTCTGTAGTGTGATCGGAGCCTTAGTTACAGGATCCACGTCGGTGGTCTGAATGTGATCGAGCCTTAGTTACAGATCCATCGTCTCGGTGAGTAGAGCCTGTTACAGGACATCTCGGAGCTTAATGGATCACCTTGTTAGGACATGTCACAGTACGAGCCTATTAAGGACTCGTGAGCTTTGTCTTTGTCTTGTGGATCTTAAGGACCACGTGTGCGTGGATGACGACCTTTACAGGACCACGTGTGATCTTGAGATGGATCGAGCTAGTTACGTCCATCGTTCTGACGTCTGTATGACGCTTTTAAGGATCTCGGTGAGTCTTGATGTGATCGGACCTTTTACAGGATCCATCGTCCGAGTGTAAGATAGCTGACGATCTGTCGTGATCTTGTAGATTGAGCTTATTCAGGATCCTGTGGGTGTTTGTGAGTATCGAGCCTTGTCAGGTCCATCTGTGTCTTAGTGGTCGGCCTTGTCGATCCTGTTAGCTGATTGGACTAGTTACGATCCATCGTCTGTGAGTCTGTGTATCAGTTAAGATCCATTTGAGCTTAATTGATCAGCTTATTCAGGATCTCGTCTGACGTCTGTAATTGAGGAGCTTCAGGATCCATCGGTCGTGGTCTTAATGGATCGGGCCTTAGTTACAGACATCGTCGCTGACGTCTGTAGTGTTCGACTATTCGGATCTCGCGGGGTGATCTTGTAGATGGATCGAGCTTAGTTACAGCATCGCGTGTTGGATCTTGTATGTGCGAGCCTAGTTACAGATCTCGGTCGTGACGTCTTGTAATTGATCAGTATTACAGGATCATCGTCTGTCTTGAGTGATCGACCTTTAAGTCCATCGTCGACGTCTTGTATGTGACGAGCCTTAGTTCGGCCATCGTCTGGTCTTAATGTGATCCTTATTACAGATCATCGCGTGTGTGACGTCTTTAAGTCGGACTTGTTACAGACTCGTCGAGCTTAAGGTAGCTTAGTCGGTCATCGTTGTCGTCTGTTTAGGATACGGTCTGGCTGACTCGGTGTGTCAGAGCTTGTTAAGGATCCTTCAGTTACCTTTAGATGTGATCGGGCCTTAGTTAAGGATCATCTGTCGTGAGTCATGTGTGTCGGAGCCTTAGTAAGGAATCGGCCTGACGTCTGTATGGTCGGGCTTAGTACGTCTGTCTGAGTTGTAGTGGATCGGAGCCTTAGTTACAGGATCCATCGGTCGTGGTCGGTGACGTCTTGTAGATGTGATCGGAGCCTTAGTTACAGGATCCATCGGTCGTGGTGGTGAGTCTTGTAGATGTGATCGGCCTTAGTTACAGGATCCATCGGTCGTGGTCGGTGACGTCTGTAGATGTGATCGAGCCTTAGTTACGGATCCATCGGTCTGTCTGAGTCTTGTAGATGTGATCGGAGCCTTAGTTACAGGATCCTCGGTGAGGTCGTGAGTTGTAGATGTGATCGAGCCTTAGTTACAGGATCCATCGGTGGGTCGTGACGTCTTGTAGATGTGATCGGAGCCTTAGATCAGATCCATCGGTCGTGGTCGGTGACGTCTTGTAGATGGATCGGAGCCTTAGTTACAGGATCCATCGGTCGGGGGTGACGTCTTGTAGATGTGATCGGAGCTTAGTTACAGGATCCATCGTCGGTCGTGTGATGTGACGGCCTTAGTTCAGGATCACGGTCTGTAGTGACTGTTGTAGATGTGTGAGCCTTAGTACTATGGTCGTCGTAGTTTGTAGAGTGATCGGACTTAGTTAAGGTGATCGGCTTGTTGAGTCTTGGATGTGTCGAGCTTTGTTAGCAGATCATCGGGCTGTAACGTCCTTGGATGTGATCGGTGCTTTTTAAGGATCTGCTAGTAGGTCC